>JAWNGG020000298.1:0-262680 GCA_036937485.2 Tetragonisca angustula
ATTGTAGACTATCATTTTTATTCTATGTTTTATATTTTATATTTTATTTTTGTATTATGTTATTACAAATTATATATGTAGTATAAATTATAATATAATATATAATGTATGTAGTATAATTTATACATATATTATATACATATTGTATATTAGGTATATAGTACATAGTAAGTAATGTCATATTTTTCAAATTTAATGAACATTTAATTAATATTTTATTTAAAAATCACCCTCATTTTACAAAAGGGTAATAGAAAGTTTGTCAATAACATTATAGATTAAAACTGTATTAACTCTCTTTAAAAATAAAATAAAACTTTGTACCAAAAAACGACATTACTTATAAGTATACCTAATATTATATTCATATATAATATAATACATTTCATCGTTTAATAAATTGTAATACCTGTACATTATTTTCTTATCATTATTGTATTTTTTATTACTGCAATATTCCAGTTTTTCTCTCCGAGATTGAACGTGTTCTATAAGAAACAGGATACAATTGTGCGTTTGCCATTTCGTTTCGAACAAACCTCGTTCGACGCGACCGGGTCTTTTACGATCGTTGAATCTTTCCTCGACGATTCCTTCAACATGGTGTTCGTATAAATTTACGGCGTTACACATTTTACTACGTTACTTTAATCGCGAGCGAATTAATAACTTCCACCGTGTTAGAACTACAAGTTCCCACGTTATTTTAATCCCTTGGCGTTTTAGCACTTTTAAAATTTGCTTTCAAAATATTATTGACGCCTATAGACGCTCACTTCACGTTACTCGAATCAAAATAAAGTCACCTATAGACGCTGGGTAAACGTTATTGACAGTAATTGCAGCAAACTTCACTTGGGTCAGACCTAAGTGAATTCCAATTCAAGAAATGTGATGTAGGATTATATACTTATATTATATCGACTCGTATTTCGAATTGTACCACACTTTACTGGATTATTCGACGTATTATGAAATAAAACTTAACCCCTTGGCGCCCAAAGGCAATTTTAAAGTTTGCTTTCGAAGTACTGTTGGCACCTGTAGGCGCTCACTTCACGTTCCTCGAATCGAGCTAAAGACACTTGCAGGCAAGTGTTATTGACATGAATTGCAACAAAAAAAAAATATTGGATCAGACGTAAGCGAATTCTAATTCAACAATTACATCTTCCGTTAGTCACATATTGTTTAAACGTGATTATTTTACAGTTAATTCATTTGATACTCTTAAAATGAAAAGCCGTGGTAATAAATTCATCAGAAAAAAAAGACATAAACATGTAGTGCGCAGGAAACATAACGAGAAGAAAAGAGACGCATTGCGACTGTGAAGAAATGTAACGAAGGATTATTTATTGACCCATGTTTGGAATTCTACTATACCTTATTAGATTAGTTAGATATATTATGAGGTAAAGCTTAAAAGTTACCGTTAAATTTTTAATATTCAATTCAATGCAGAATATGAATAAATAAATAATAATGTTAATAATAAATTAATAATAAATTAATAATAAATAATATATATATATATTAATATTTAATAATAAATAAATAAAATTGGTTGAATGTAGTTTAATTCAGCGTTTTGATTATTTCAGTATACTCTGAGAGATGCATGCTGACGAAAAATTTCGTAGGTTCTCGAGTGTAGGTCACGACTCAAAGTCTGCCGTAGCCAAAGGGGTTAAAATGGCATTCATCATTGAAACTGAAAAATTCAATTTCACCGCGGAACGTATCCACCACATCGTGAACTTTCAGGTTATATAACCGCACATTAAAACTTCTAAATCGCGCGGTTTAACCCGCGATTTCTTATTAAACGCGTTGCGTGGCAAACGTCCCTCGTAAATCTTTCTGATCCCAGTGTCCATTTATTTTCAAAGATCGGCAGTGCTGGGATTAAATCTGATATTCAAGTTAATTATCTCCTGAGCTAATGTAAAATTTGTTAGGTAGAACGTAGTGTATTTTGAAAGGCATTTTAACAGTGACACGTGGATTAAAGAAGAGAAAAAAAGAGAGAAATGCAAAGGAGGAAGAATTTTGAAGATCTGTAACTTTCCAAATATAGAAGACAATTTTTCAACTTATATACTTCAAGGCGTATTTTAAGATTTAAAGAAAAAAGAGAGAGAGAGAGAGAGAGAGAAAATGGGTACGGTTTAATAATTAAAAAATTTCTTCAAAATTTAAAAGAAGAGAAATCTTTCAAGATTTAAAAAGAAAAAAAAAGGGAGGAGACAGGACGTCTCCTTCGCTACGTAGTGTAAAAACATCTTAAAATAAAATGACAGTGAGTCGCAACCAAAATCGTACACCGCGCATAAAAATACGTTATTATAAGAAAACGATAGGGATGATGTAAAATGGGAGAAACAAAATAATGAATATACATTATAAGTGTGCCTATTAATATACATATAATTATATAATATTATAATGTAATATTTCAATAAAAATATAAAAGTATAATATAGTTAGAATATAATTTCAACAAAATGTATGTAAATATTCAACAAGATATATGTATAATTAATGGTTATTACTTTACGGTAATATTTATATATATTTTGTTGAAATTATATTCTAACTATATTATAATTTTATAATACTTTTATTGCTCATAAGTTAATAAATTAAAATTTTAGTAAATGTATTACAATTTATAATTTTTTTATTATTTCATATAGAATTTCTAAATACAATATTCTAACTAATATTATAATTTTATGACATTCTTATTGCTTATATACTTGCAAATTAAAATTTTAGTATTAAAATTAGTATTTAAATTATAAATTATAATTTTTTTACTATCTTATGTACAATGTTATTTATCATATATTAACACACAAAAAAAAATGAATATTCGCAGATACGGGAGAAATAAAAATCACTGCAAAAATCAGCATGGAAAACAGTTCATAGCTAAAATACGATGTATTTTTCCAGAGGAAATAATAAGAAAATTATGAATTTCAAATTTCTATTGTTCTATTATTCTATTTACGTTGTTTTGACCTATGATTAAACGTTGTTAAGCGTAACGAAATTCTAGATAAAAGAACAAAAAATTAATGAAAATGAAACAGACAACATAGCTAAACAAAATTGTCTCAATATTTATTTTATCTTTTAAATGCAAGGAGCGAGAAACTGTCTTAAAAATTGCCTGATATTTATTTTATTTTTTATATTACTAATTTGCATGTTAACAAATATAGATATATTTACATCATACATTCATCTGTTTTCTTCCTCACATCATTCGTCTCACTTTTTACAATAAGAAGCGTATTTTCATTTGCAATGTATAATACAATTCTAACTATGTGACTCACTATATTTCAAATTATAGAAGCTTTATGATTTAAAATGAAGCCTCGAATTCATTATTCCACTTCTTTCTACAATTTCAATATTTAGTGCTTGAATATTGACCTCTGTGGCTGTAATGCCGCCTTTAAAATTGTTTATCTATATTGTGCCTCTTAAAACGACACAATGACGATCATGTTCATTAAACATAGAGTATGTGCAGCTGCTGTAAAATTGAATTAACTTGTAAGCAAATAACACTAGTTTTTCTTTTAAATCAATAATTTTATTGCTTGATTAATATTGACATTATAAATAGTAAAGAAAATATTTAGAAACGATGTAAAGAAAAATATTCTGAAATGTCTAAGATTTACAAACGTGTTCTTCTTTCCACGAAAAAAAAAAAAAATTTAAATCAAGCAACAAATTGTAATCACACACTTTTCTCGCACGAGGAGTATACTCGTCGTTACACCAAAAATTGCCATTTCTTCATGACAAGTATACTCGTCATTCACAGCTAAGTACTAGTAAAGATTTTTCTTGGCTCTTAAATATTCGTGCTTGTTGTATGCTCTCTCGAGTCGTCAGAGCGTAAACGTCTGACCAAAGCTAGCGTTTACTACTGAACGTCACAATTTTCCTTTCTATCTAACAATAGAACAAAGAACAGTGTTCCTTTCCTTTATTTTGTAAAAAGTAGGATTTTAATATCTTTTTTAAAAATAAGGATTGTTCTTCTTTTTTTTTTTTGAATAACAGAAAAAATGATACAATTAAACGTTCGTATCCTATAAAGTAATTGGTATTAATGCGAATTAAAAGTTCCAAATGAAATACTGTTGACGAAAGATGGATCGATCCATAAACTCTACGAAATTAATGCAATAATAAGAATTTTCACAAAATTGAAATATAAATATAAAATTTTCTTAAAATATAAACATAAAATGACATAATGAGAATTTTTATAAAATTAGAATATAAATATAAAATGATATAAATGAATAATATGTTCGTTCTATTTTTATAGTTATAATTGTCGTTTGTAAAATAATAATATTCCAATTAAATCGTGAATACCTGTCAATGAAAAAATGGACTGGTCCACAAATTCCGCAATTAATCCAATGTCCAATAATAATTTGTATTATCACATCCATTTAGGCCATTGGTCAATCAAAGCTTATATTTGAATTTCTACAAATCATTGAACGATCAAGTGTCATTATTTGTTGATTATTGTAATAAGTAACAATTGGTAGTATAATAACTATTATATAATTAGCACTCACTATTTCTATATGTATATACAATATACTCATTTCCCCCTAATTTTTCACTTTGGCCTTTGGTCAATCAATTTTTACCAGTCTCAGTCATTGATACATTTTAGAAGACCATACAATTGATATACTACCATGTATCAGTCATTGATACATTTTAGAAGACAACAGAAATATGTACTCAAATATGTACTTCTAATTGTATAATGTACCCCTAACTCAAGTATATACTTATTATTACAGGTTATAATTATTACAGCTTATTATAGGTTGCAAGTAATTGATATCAATTAGAAAACAATAAAATTCAAGGGCATACTTCTGATGACTTATTGTTAGAATTGTGGACAACAATTCATAGTTGTTCATATCAAAATGATTATAATGTACTTCATGTATTGTCATTAATCATTCAAGCAGGATATTTCTGCTTATATACCTATCTATCATCTATGTGATGATTGATTTTTCAATATTTTGGGATTTCACTAAAGCAGCTTAAGGCTTTAATACCATACTCCTTCGACGAATGATTCTCCTTCTCTCTTTTATTTTTCATCCAACAGGTTACACGCAGCTAACATAACATATATACGTACGTACCTACATACATACATTCCAGCCGGCATTCCTGAGCTTCTTGGCGCGATTCACTGCGACCGAGATGCGTCTCGTTCTTCCATTCTCCTCCTCCGATGTCGATTTAACTCCCGTGGCGTTCGTTTTGTATTTACTTCGGACAGATTGAAAACTATTGAAAATTCCAGTCACGCGGCACTGGTAATACGATTTCCTGACTTTGAAATCGCTTCTGAGATCAGATTCGAATCCGGAGTGCCCTGTTTCGCTCGATTCCATCTCGTGTAACGCAATACACACGCTTCAAATTGTTAGCCAATGATTTCCTTGCGCGATGCATGATACTGTCAACAACGTCTTGCATGCGTTTTCTAAACTTTCAACCTTTGGAGAATCCCCTCTTTTCCAGTTTTTCAAATAATCTCGTCCTCCATATCTTTCATTATTGCAAACAATATTGCCTCATTATTTAGCATTATAATCGAGAGTTTTGTTCTTCTTCTCTTTTCAAAGAAATTTGAATATCTTTCAAGGAAGCACATTGAACATTAGAAAACCGCGCGTGTCTGAAATGTTTAAAATTATTACAATTAACTGCATAAAATTATTACCAAAGAAGAATGTCTCGTTATAATTTAATCTAGAAAAAACAAAATCTTCGTTCATATACTGGTTATATGATCAATTCTAACGGGTTTTGACCCGTTTATTGCACATATCTGTGTTACCGACAAATTAACCTCATTCTAAGTCTACTCAAAAGGTAACGGATCAATCTCTTTATCACTAGAACCGCTTTCGTCTGTTATACTTTTAACTTTTCCTCCCTTTTTTTTTCTTTTCAAGGATGATGAGCTCAACAATCGTGATTCTTTTCTCCATGATGACCATGGGAATATTCTATAACAATGTCTTGGCAGCTTTACCGCTCGAATGTGATCCCAGCTTCCTCGATGATCTTCCACCGAGGATCCGCAAGATCTGCGCCGCACTTTCGAAGGCGTACGAACTCGGTTCGGGCGTGGGAAGTTATACCAGTGTCAAGGAAAGTCATATACCAGGTGTTTTAGGTAAATTTCCAACAGTCTTTCCCAATTTTCGCTAGTTGTATAATTTTTTAAATATGATATACTATTTTATCATTAATATATGAATATTAATGTTGATATATATATATATATATATACACGATATTATAAATACAGAGTGTTTAATTTTAACCTTTTAACTGCGGAGCTAACTTATCAAAAGCGCACTCAAATGGGAGTAAAAAAAAAAAGCATCGGAGACAAAGATACGATCTTAACGTTTAAATCTGTTTGTGTCAATTTCAAAGTGACGAGTTAACTCGTCATACGCAGTTAAAAGGTCAATCTATAAATGCAATTGTCTCTGAAACTGTTCGTCATTTAAAAAAATTAATTCATAGATCAAACTGGGACACCATGTATATATGATATATGTATATATATATATTATATTTTAATTTCAATATATTTTTTTAATATAACAGAAAGTTTTAAAAGAAACTTTTAAAAAAATTAGCAAGAACTATATAACTTCTTCGATCTCTCCCAGATTGATTTCTTTCTTTAGCGATCGAATAATTGGGAAAAGTCGGTAAACTAGAAATCTGCCACGTTTAAATCAAAAATATCCTTTTCAACTTGGATCGTCTATTTTCATAGTGCAACGATATATCGTCGTTGGCTACGCTAATTTATTCTCTTTTTATTTCTCGATTCAGGTTTTGAACTTTGTAGCTCAATGTTAATTTATTCTTTCTTTAATTCTTGATTCAAAGTTTTTGAATTTTACCAGTCATCATTTCTTACACAATTTCTTTTTTTTCTCGAACTACGTCGACTCCGCTCGCTTTATTATTTTTTGCGTTAAAAGTGTTCGGAGATTACATTGACAGAAAAAGAGGGGGGAGGATAATATTTAATACAACGATCGGAATCAAATTTTATCATCTGATTGTAGAGTCAATTCAGGAATCTATCCCGTTGCTAGATAGTGGCGTCAAAAGACAGGACGATCACGTTTTCTTGCGCTTCGGAAGGCGTCGTTAGATGTCGTTTTTTCGCATCTTCGATCTCAGCGCATCGTCAAGCTGCGAGAAGAAAAAAAAAGAATGCCTGCAAACCTATCTCGATTTACTCCTCCGTTTGTATTGCGTGTATTGCAATTTGTATTTCTCCTTATTATGTATATAATTACTACATATATTGTACAATTAAATCTGATCGTAACGATGAGCGAAGAAGCGTAACTGACTGTACGAATTAGTCACAACCGATTAACTTGCTTTCAACTACTTCATTTAGGGACACGCTGCTTCTGAGATTTTTTTCCCCTCCCGTCTCCGATTATGCGAATAAATTGAATTTACTGAATTAGCAGTAACACAACTTGAACTGGCGAACTGGTAATTTAGTTTCCTTTAGCGTGACCATGTGAACTTGTAATAATCAGTTTTATGTACCGCTGTAGCGACTTTGATCGTTTATTAAATTTTAAAATTCTGAATTACGACGATCGTCGTCTTTTCTCTCCCTTGCTGAAAAAAATAAACGTTTTCTCCGTCTTTATAAAAAAAAAAAAAAAAAACAAAAAAAATACACACAGGATGCGCTTTGAGGTTAGAACGTAATCGAAGAAGTCGAAGAGTTCAATTTCACGACAATTTTATTTAATCACGTTGCAACAGAAGGAGCAGTAATCAACGATTCTGTTAAAATAAAGTACGAACACATTGTACAACGAGTATTGTGAATCTCGTAACAGTAGGTGTTGAATCGGTAAGAATAGATCATCAGGGTGCGATTACCGGGCGAACAACGATTAAATATAAAGAATTGCAGACGCATGCATAACAATCCAAACGTACGAGGGATAGTTTTGTGACATATTCTACTTAGTAATCTAATTTTTGTACATTTGTACGCGACTCTCGAATTTCGAAAAACGAATTTCGACGACTTTAGAAAGACAAGAGATTGTGGATCTTAGATTTTCTTTCCATAAACAATTTTTTTTTTTTTTATTCTTCTAACATCTGCAAAATTATAAACAACTTAATCCGCTAAACTCTTAAGTATTTACTGACAAATTCGTATCCGCGAGCGAGCAACATCGATTCGTGTTATCTTCTAAGGAGATTCAGATTGTAACTGAGGGAAACGTGGAGATCCATTGAGAGATGCCCGAATCATACAGTTTCTCTACCTCGTTAGATTTGTTCGCATTACTTCGTGTAATGTATAATTCCGGAGGTACCTAATCCTCTCGAAGCTACGTTCAAAATTCCTTAAGAAAGAATGTACCTAAAACCGTGCTTGATCAAACATGTGCGACTTGTTACAGAATCGTCATCTTTGTTAGAGAAAGCCATCGGCTAAGTCCAGAGGACCTCGTAAAATTATCTACAAACTCTCGTAACGCATGGCACTTACACGCTAAAGATTCGAATATTTACAAACTCTATTCTATCACGTGATGACAAAATACGCCCGAAATACGACTAACGAAGTTCATCGATTAACGAGAAGTCAAATCTTCGACGTTGCTTCTCGGAGTGCGGCTGTAGCTATGGTGGTGCAGAATGCGGAGGCTGGGGTCAGCAATTTGTAACGCCGCAATGTTTCTCGTCCGCGAAATAGGACACGGACACCACGTCTCCTCCAACGTTTATCAAACATTGACCCTAGAATTTAATTTCCCTCAGTTGCGCTCCAATCGAGTGACAATTTTGACACATATTCAGAAACTGTTGCTAAAACTACATTCGTAAACTAGGACTTACTTGGTTCTTGTGAGGACTGTGGAGGAGCACGCATTTAGTCATAAAAAATGCTACCATCGCGTTACCGCCCAAGGCTGTGATGTGCGCGCGAACGATTGCCAAAACCTCCATCACAAAACTATGGGTAAATCCACTTAGACCGCCATTCTGCAATAGAAAAGAACGTTACCAATTTTACTTAACATATTAATAGAATTTACTATACAAGAAAGAGAATACTAACTTCTCTGATAGAGGTGCTCTCACGAATGAAGAAAAAGTTCAAATTCCCTAGATACCTTTCTATGCGGCCACCCGGTAAATAAGACAAAGGTGTTATATCCACACCATACCTTCCTTTCAAAGGCACCTGTGTAACAGAGGTTTTAATTGCAATTTATATGTTTCGTATAATTATTAAATTGCAATTTTACATAATTCTTCCAACACTGAAGCAGCACTTACATGCTTGTGTCTACGTGTTATGTAAACCTTGGATCGTAATGGCGAACGGGTCCGGGATCTCAGTGACGGTACATGGACTAGAGTCGTTGAATTCAGATTGCTACTGGATACGTTGTCCGACGAAAGTTCAGCGTGATCCACATCAAGATTAAATATCATATCACTGTCATCTAAATGTATAATATATTTTTATTGTTGTTGAATATAATAGAATGTAATAAGACTTAACGAAGAATATGTAGTATGTACCTTGTTTTTTGACTTGGTCTTTACTCATGGAATGGGTTATCGGCTTTTTCTTAAATTTATTCATTTTTACAGGATCACCTAGTCCGAGAGCCATACCAATTACTGTGAATTGTATCTCGTCAGGTTCGGGAAGTGCCAATTTAAATTGCATGTCACACAGTGCACAGGGGATCATTCTTCTTAATTTGAAATATACAGACTGCAACGAAATAATATGATCTATTGTTTTAATGATTTCTATAATTTATTATTCATTGTTTAATTGATATAATTAAAAAGATAATTTTATTAAAAACTACGAAATTGAAGCTACAAGGATACCTGAAGCAATCTAGCAAAATATTTAGAAGGCATCGAAGCGAATTGTCCAGCAGGAATTTTCGTCCTTGAAATTTGAGCAAACATCTGTAAATTCCTCACGATCTCCAGGTCGTCTAAGCCAGGGATCGTTTGAGTATTCACTACGTGAAAATCTTCCGGTGGTCTGTCGTCCATCAGCAACGATATTCTATCCATATCTTCTATGTCGTCTACTTCTAGCACGCAGGTGTCTCTCGGCCCCACGCTAAAATCTAAATCTGGGAGATCATCGTCCGACTCGTCGGTGTCGGAAGTCGTGACACGTCCATTCTCAACATCCTGTCGAATCAACAAATAAATCAATATATTGATATTTATCAACTTTAAGAATAGATTAATTTAACACACCTACCCCAGCAGGTTTCAGTCGATAAAACTCTCTATTCTGTTTGACTGTCTCGACTAAAGTCTTTTGGATCTCCGCCAGCTGTTCCTCCTTGTGCCAAGAATTTCCAGAGGCAATTTGTGGAATAGAGGGTGTGGGTAACGCAGTCAAGAAGACCGCCGTACCCACGGCCATACCAATAATCAGTCGTTCCCCGACCGATACCTGCAACTTCAAGCCGAATATCGCGTTCATCCCTTTCACCTTCAGTTTATTCAACAACAGGCTGTGCAATTCATATTCTAAAAACGGCAAGCAATCCGATATCTCCTTGGCATTTAATTCCCCTCGGAGATCCTTCTTGGCTTTGCACGCGGTCGCTTGAATGATACATCCCCGTCCGGTCATTGAAACATTCTCTGGCAATTCTATGGTGGTGAACATCACGTCCGGTACTCTGGCACGTTTGCATATGGCACATTTCGAGACGTTCACGCGAAACGGTACGCTCGCCTCGTTGTACGGTAAATGACAGAGGCTGCACTTGCTTTGAAATTGAATCTCCCTCTCGTGGTCTCTGCTCTCCGACGTGTGCCTTGCTTTGCCGGTTTGCGTCAAGGCCGGGACAGACGTGTCTGTGTCGCTTTTCTCGACCTTTATCGGTGCCGATCTCTGCTGAGTTTTCTCACGTTCCACTTCCCCGGGATTAACGCCGGATCCTGACTGTGCTTTGCTAATGAAAACGCTGTCTGTATCCTGACTTGAACTATGAAGATTGATCACTGCGGCGGTTCCATACGCATTCAGCACGCAAACGTCGTCACTGTAAAGGAGAAAATAATGAGTGAAATAATCTTATCATAAAGTATATAAATATATATGTAAGAAACTATAAATTACACATAATAAGTGAGATAATTTAATGTGTAATAAGTGTATAGATTCATAATAAGTGAAACAATTCACAAATATCATAAAACATGTAAGAAATTATAATGCATATTGTGTATAAATTATATATAATATACATCATATATAATATACACATTATAATTTATATACAAGTGTAAACATATATAAAATAATATATACGAATCACATCAATGTAAACTGTACACATTTAAATTTTTTCACCCTAATCATTACCAAATACTGGTTTCCTCTTTGTAGCCGATCACTACATTGCACGCTAACGCTCTGGCATGCGACCGAACTTCCATTCTAACTTCTTTCCACCAGGCATCGCGGCTCTCCGGCTCTTCCAAATTGCTGATCCTCTCGAGAAGCTTGACCGACCTTGAACTCACAAGACCACCTGTCTCAAAAAGCACACGCTTTATGATTGACACGAATTAAGAGTACTCGAGTAATGAAATGCTTACCAATATGCAAAATAAATCCCGGTGGGTACTGTTGCATCGTGATAAACGGATATTCCAGCATTTCAAACGCGTCCTGGTTCATGGTTCTTATCACAGCAGTCGACGTTCTCAACAATCCGGTCATTGATCTATCATTTGCTCCAAACGAGTTGCCTATAATGTACATCACTGTTTGTTTCTCTTCATTGTTACAAAGAATATGAATTAATCTAAGAACAAATTGTATTTATTGTTAAACGCACGTTGCAAAGAAAGAGTGTCTCATAAAGTGATTCCATTTTCAATCCATGAATGCTCAGCAGATAACAAGCAAAGCAGAGAGTACATGTAAAGGAAATGTTGCGACTTTCTCTGGAAGTATTGAATTTTTTTAATCGTGTACGTTTAAATTTAAAAAAAAAAAAAAAAAAAAAAGAAATTACCTAGAACCACGTATGATCGTCATGTACTATGCTACTTTTGTGTTTCAGGAATGTCTTCTTTGCTGATTCACTTTATGAGGCACTTTGTTATTTGAATTCTGACCCGTAATAAGCCACCTGCAGATCAAATGCATATTTCAATGAATAGATCCGTGGTTCCCAACGTGGGACCCACGCCCTATAGAGGGACAACTTGAGTTTCTAGAGGGAGAATGAGTTATTAAGTGAATTTCTTGCATTCCTTCAAATTTAATTTAAATCTAATTAAGAAGAGCAAAAATTAAATTTAATTCAATTGAATTTTCGCTGTTCCTTTAGATCTTAATTAAAAAAGAAATTTAATTTAAATTTAATTTTTGCTCTTCTTTTAATTCAACTTTTTAACGTTTTTCCTTTCACGAACGTCACGTTCTTTGGAAGCTTGTTTAAACCAAGTTAATGGTCTTTTAGGCTTCCTTAGCAAAATTCACTTTCTGAATAATAAGAATTATGTGTGACAAGGGTGAGGCATCAGGATTTTAGAAATGCTTAGGTGGGGCATGGCCAAAAAACGGTTGGAAACCACTGCACTGGATAAAGAAGAACAACTCTGATTCTCAAGTCATTGCAAAACTGATCAAAGACAAATATATTCTACGTTCCTTTATTTTCTTTTAACTATGACGAAGGAAGAAGCTCACCTTTAGGAGTGACGCTCAAGTCAGAATCACTGGATCTTCGATGCAACGAGGCGGTGGGTTGTGCCTTGGTTGACGATAACTGGCACACTTTTGAAACCACAGGAGAAACGGCCGGTAGTGGGTAAGATGGGCTTAGAGATGCCTCGTCCTGTTGCCTGTGATCGGAGGAAGGAGGGGACACACACGAGTTGTAAGTCATATTAGCGGTGTTAGTAATATTAGTTAACTCATTTTCGTCTAACGTTTTGCTTATACTGAAAATGGCGTGACTCTCATGTACCGCATGATCTACAGGTGTGGATGATATCGAATGGTTAGTATCGTTTGTCTTTAGTTGCATCATTTCTATCGTATCGCCATTACTTTTCAACGGATCGACTGTAGATCTTTTGGTTATGAAGTTACTACCCGAGTGAAGCGACTCGGTTGTTCTGCATAAATGTGACTGAATGGGTGCGTCGTGGGTGGCTATGCTCTCGAGAGAGGAGTTGTAGGAGGAGGTGTCGAGCGTACGCAGCGTCGACATGGATTCGTTCAAGGGAGAGTCCTTGGAGAACGAGGTTTTCACTCGTTTGTGGTTGTGGAGACGTTTCCTCAGAAACTGATTGTGCAAGTTCTGACGCAAGTTCCGCGGATTGAAATTCCTGCACGCTCTGTCACGTCTCTTCCTTCTGAGATGGTCGTTGTTGTTACTGTGGTGACAAGGTGGATGCGCCATCATCTTCGTGTCAATTAACCGAATCAGATCCAGCATGCGACGCTGTCTGTTCTTGTGTATCACGTCGAAGATTTCATTGCCTGAAGACTGTAAAAGACTCTCGATGCTGGACGAGGCTTTTGACATAGTTTCCAGCGTTAGTTTGCTGTTCAGACCACTCAGCTTCCCATTCGATTCCGCGCTAGGGAACTGAGATAACTGGCGGAGAGACAGTGGAAGTGACTGTAACGACAAAGTCGATTTTAACATGTCGTGCTCTTCCAATCTCTGGGTACGCTGTTTGTCCTTGAACGAATCTCTCAATGTGTTTTCATCCAGCTCCTCGATCACCGAAGGAAACCTCTGATTCCTATCCATCATCCGTCTCTGCATCGTTGCCTTGTCCTTGCCCTCAACGTCGCTGCACTCCTCTGTCACAGAGATCTCATTGCATCTCTCGGCATCGGTAACGAGGACATTCAATTTCTTCACCATGTCGACAATCGAGTCAGACGTCTGACCATCGGAGAAAGGGGGAGATCGAGGTTCCACGGGCGTGCTTGTCGCCAGCGGTAGGTTGAAGTCATCTTGCGAATTGTCGCTGCTCTGCTGACTTTGCAAGGCTCCCCTGCTCTCCGGGCTTTCGTTAAGCCCCGCCTTGGCCGTTTGCGGAAGATCTCTTTCAACTTCTGAACAGAAATTAAACGTCAATATCTGGTTCAGGGATAGATACTTAATAAGCAAGGGGGATGAGCTTTGTTCGCGAAGCGGACGCGTATCGCTGTCCGTTCTCTGCAACCTCGCCTCCATCGACCTTCCTCTCAACGGTGGGAACGTGTCGGCTCGGCGAAGTTTCTTAAACTGGCCGATCACGTCCAACTCCTCGTCGGTTGAGAATCTCGAGTCGTTCAGGATGTTGTAGCCAGCGCTGTCGATCGACGACTCGTTCGAGAAACCATTGGAACTGGGCGTGTTCTCCTCGAACGAGGAATCATACTTTTTCTTCGTCTGCTCTTTAGTAGGATAAACATTGCCTGCAGAATCATCTTTCTCGTACTCCTTATTGGACGGGGGAAGCGCTATTGATACTTGGTGATGATGATCTTCCTTGACATCCACCAAGGGAACGTTGTGTATGGACTTTATCAAAAGGGCGGCCATTCCCTCTTTCGCTTTGCTGTCTTTGTTCGCTGCCTTTGTAACTTTACTTTCCGCCTCGGCCGTGCTGAACAACCTCCTCAAGTTTCTGCGGACGTCCAGTATGTTCTTGCTCTCGCCCCTCTCGTCCTCCAGCGCCAGCATCATTCTCACGGACGCGTCCTGAACGACCGACTCTGTCAGACTCAGGTACGAGGTTGCAGCTGGTTTCAGCCTCGACGGCTTCTCGGTAGCGGTCACTTTACGGCAAGGGCATTCGGCCTTCGTCACAACTCGTCGATGGTTTCTGGATACTTTCACACGATGCGACAGAGTGTCCTTCGCGTGCGTAGCTTGCGTACTCGTCAGAAGAGGATGATCAAGGATGTGAGCGGAGGGAGAGACGGGATACAACGGCACATTCTCATCGAGTCTCGTACCCTCCTTTTGTGCTTTGTGTTGTGAAAAGAATGTCCTGTACCAGACACATGCAGGTGGATAAAAAGAAAGAAAAGAAACCTAATTAGTCTTGATGAATGGAATAAGAACGCTCGATTCGATTTCTCATTCAATTAAAATATTGCTACTCTGTCTTTTCTTTTCAACAACGATCAAAGTTGGATGCGCGTGTAGCGTACCTAGTCACTCTTTCCAGTCTATCGTAGCACTCCCGTTCTCTACACACACTTCGTCCTGGCTTTAATGCACGCGCATCAGACCTCGATCTAGCTTCTATATACCGGGTGTCCTAAAAAAATGATATGCTGATTAGAAGTCTTGCAGAACATTGCTGCAACTTTTTTTTTTTTTTTTTTCGTAGTCTATGTTCTTACGGCTGGCAAAAAACGTGTCAGAAAATCAAACGTTTCTCGTTAAAATAAACAATAAACGATAATTGTAAACTATCAGTAAAATACAGAGGTGAAAAGATTACAAAATATTCATGTCTTTTTGTGTATGTAAGTAACAGCGCTAAACAAATAGGACACCCAATGCATAGAAGTTGAAATGAGATTTACTACCCTCAAGAAGTATGTGATATACTATGAATGAAAGAAAGAAAAATGACCGGAGTCATGTTTGATTCATTTGTACACAGACGCATCAGACTTTGAACTATTTAAAAAAGAAATAAACATACATTAGTGCTTCAAGTACAATAAAAAAGAAAAAATTTGATTAATATTTGATCGCCAAAATAAACTAAAAAAAGATTTTTTAATCGAAAAAGAAAGAAAAAAATAATAGAACTCTTTTACATGCATTTGTGGTTAAATAAGCGACGTAAGAAATTTATACTTTTGCAAAGGACAAACTTTGTCTATTGGATTAAATAATCAGCATTATAATTCACAACACAGAACACTTTTAATACAGTTTTAGTATTACTAATTTTTGTTACATATTAAAAAAAAAAAAATTCAAGAATATAAGGATTAGGACACAATTAATGCAGAACTGATTCGTAGAAGATTAAGCTAAATGCGGTGTAATAAACAATATTTGTCTACACTTACTCTTCTATATTGTCAGACGGGAAGTTCAGTGTATCCTGCAGTTTGACAAGCGTAACGGCTGTACCTATGCCCCGGGCTACAATACCAGATTCACCTTCCAAATCAAAATTTTGCAAATACCTAATCGTGGAAACGTAGTTTAATAAAAATTCCTTCGATCAACGTCCTAACGTCCAACATCTACAATTTACCCAATAACAGCATTTCCACCAAGGTCTAAAGCCTTCAAGCCAATCTTTCTTTGAACCTCTCCGCTCAATTTAAAAAACAACGTTTGCCTCGCCTCGTTCGACGCTCTAGGTGTTCTTATCTTGTCAATCCATTTGTACTCGGGATCATCGCTAACAACTAATTCCTCTACAAAACCGTGTATGCTCTGAGTATGATATCCATGAGGTATATTTGGCGCTGAAAGAAAAAAAAAGAACATTGTGATTACACGCCAAATAACTTCTAATAAGACTCAATTCAAGAATCACTCTGTGTAGTTACAATAAAAAAATTGTACTCCGCAGGAAGATTGTCTGAATTTATTAAAATCAGAGAACAACTCCACTTTAACAATGATGTTAACTTCGCCGCGAATCCCGTGCATCGTGTCGTACACTGGTATCCAACCAGTCATAACAGAACCTACAACGAAGCCTTTAGTATAGTTTGTACGTTTAGTAAGTATAAGTTTGAACGTTTCTAATATTGAGAAACGTTCTAATACACACCACTCTGAGATCCCGCGTTGGTGTTCATCGCAGCCTCTAACGTCCAGATATTTTTAACCGTGGGTGGAACGCCGGGTAACAACAATGGATTTAAATTTATATAAACTTTGCCGATTGCATCGTTCGCGGAATAGGTATCGTGGTCCATCAGTCTGATCTGCAACGGCTCGTCCTGCAGTTCAGAGTCATCCACTTCAAACCTGTACCACTCTGAGTTCCATTGGGGGTTCAGCGACTTTCTGCACACGTCCGTTTTGAACGTAATGTTGCCGAACTTCAATTCGACGTATGCATCCGTCGTGTCACCAGAACGATCCATTACTGGCAGATTCCGCCCTGCCAATATTTTCACTTTTATCTTGCCCGGCATCGTGACGTGATGGTTATTTCAGTGAAATGCTGCAATCAGTGAATCAGTGTAATGTTTGTGATCGTGACATGTACCATTATTTCTAAATTATGTTTCTACACTGGTTTACGATGGTATTTGAAACGTGATATATATTTGCATGGACACATATATATATGGAAATGGACACAGAATATCTATAGGACACGTGGAAAACGTATGGGAATTGTGTGTATTAACTTCATTAAAATCGAACAACGTGCATCTGAGGGAGGACGGTTTTATTGTAATTAATACAAAATCATGAGTCAAAAAAGTACTGTAAATTTATGTGAATCCTTCTTATATTTAACTACGAGTAACCAGAGAACATAAACAAAGATTTCTCACTTCATATGTAATTAGTTTGTCCCAAAAAGCAGTGATAATTATTGATAATTATTCTGAAACAAGTCCACATAAAATGAATCACAAAAACGAAGCAGAAGGAGAATTAATAATGAAATGGTACAAAGAAGGAAACTCTGTGGAAAAAATTTTTGAAATTTATAAAGAGAAGCATATATACAATTTATTATATTCTCAATGCATTACCGCATCTACCACAAAGCTCTGACCTCAATTCTATAGAGCATTGAACGAGATAGAAGATTACGAATTACAAAAATTACTTCGAAAAACAAATTAAAGTAAAAAGTGGGGCAATCCACTGATGTAAATATTACTTCAAGGTTAATATTATTCCATGAAAAATTGTCCTTGAGAAGTGATAAAAGCAAAAGATAGATTGGTTTCTTACTGAAAATTCCAAAAATATGTATATTAATATAATCACTGTGAATAGATTTGCGACCCATGATCGCATTCTTCTTTGAGAACTCCAATGAAATTAATACACATAATCCTCACACATACCCCATGTATGATATACATAGAAAATATCTCATGTCCTGCAGATTCTGTATTCATTTTCACTGTAAGTATGTCACGTTTCAAATACTTTTGTGGATCGGTGTATGTATCATTACTAAAGGTTATGTCTCAATAAATTTATGATACTAATTCGTAATAACATTTCGAAAATAATACTCACTTTCTACTCACTAAATTCGCGAGTTTTGACATACGTTCTCGCAACAAGTTCATTTGCCGTGCGAATTGTTACTTGCATATATATTAGTATACAAAACATCAACTCGGCCAACGGATATTATTACCGTGTTAATCATTTCGGTGTGACTCGTTTAAAAATCCTTGTTAAGTAGTGTTAAGCTTAATGTTTGTTTACAATCACATCTTCTAAGCAATGCACTGCGTGCTCATCCTCAGACGCATCGACAAATTTATTTATAAAACTCGTTCTACAATGCATACAAAACGATGTTATGAGTGACGTTTTCACTTCTAGAAACGAACGGAATGTACAGAAATTTTACAATAGAAAAAAAGAACGATTACTTATAAGAAATGTTACTCGACACCCGTTGATATTCCTCAGCTTACCCTGTTGTTCTACCAATAACGTTCGAAATCCAGATTGTACTACGTGGCGGGGCATTATAATTGGAATTGGATGGCGCCCAGATTACTGCCCTTTACGAGATTCGCGCGGGTTTATCGCGTTGGATCGCAAATTATCGCGCGATTTCCAATTTCTCCTCTATATCGCATACTTCTATTTTAGGTTAAAGGACACCGCGGAAACGATGCCTCTGCTTCGGACTTCGCAACTTCGTTACCCACCGAGCAGAGTTTCGATCGATCGTGGCACACGCGTGGCTAGGGTGGATGGAATGAAATATGTATACAGAACACGGGCAAAACTTCTGAAGTTGTATTGTCTCGATTTGTGACGGTCGACGAGAGAAGGGAACAAAGTTGTTAATGGACATCCGCTTGATATCGATTATCTGCTCATTCATGCATTAAACGTACGATTCGCTACATATTTGCGAATTAAATCTCGATTTTTTCCCTGAAACTTGGCATCGCGTTCTAACCTCTGTTCAAACGTACGTACGTACGATCCTGAAAAACTTTAACCTCTTGCGCTAGTAACTGGTTCACGGACCATAACGAGTGACCAAACCCTATTTACAATAATTCGTCCTCTTTTTTATTTCATCGGTATATCACTGGACAGAAATTACTAAAAAGTAATAAATTTAATATTTGTTTCGCCTGGGTTATATTTCAATATACTTAAAACTGAGAAAATATTGCAATTTTGGGCCAAATATTCTCGACGTGCGTGGCACGTTTTTCCAGCGCACGAGGTTAATCTGTCCATGCGTTGAAATTATGCTTCATGCGGCAGTCTCTGTCAGCGTGCAACTCACGATATAGAATATAGAGCATAGAGGGCCCCCCTCTGTAATCTGTACGGTTGGCCAACAAGAAAGAAAAAAAGAGAGAGAGAGACAGAAAGACCGCATAAAAATAATATGTCGAGCACGAATGAAAGTGAAATTAGCGAGCGGTGGTAAACGGTTGTCCGCCTCGTTTTTGCTTCTCACCTGGGCGTTGTCTCCAGAGAGAACGGATATCGCTTCGATACGCGACCATGGGTGACAATCCGATGAGGTTAGGTGAGTCGGTTGATCGATTTTTCTCAACGTTCTTTTCTCGAACATCTCTAATCGTTCTCTAATTGTCATTTTGTCATGCGTCAGAGAATTACGAGGTGCTCAAGGCTCTCTACGACTTCAAGGCCACGTTCGCGAAAACCCTCAGCTTCCAGGAGGGTGATCACTTCATCTTGTATCAGACCAACACCAAACAGAGAAACTGGTGGCAGGTGGTCAACAAGGATGGCCAGATCGGGTACATCCCCTCGAATTACGTCACCACTGTGAAGGTACGATGGTTAGATTGTAGTAAGTATCAGGAGACTTTTATGGATCTCCTTTCAGGTGTCGTCTCAAGTACTGATCGAGTTCCTGGAGGACTGCATAGCAAATGTAAAGGCTGAAACTAAGAAACAGACCGGACTGCAATTGGACAAGCAGGACCTTCTTCTGAGATTGATAGAGAAAAAGAGACAGGCAGAGTCTAACAAGAAACCTAAAAAGCAAGCACCGATGCCTCCAGACTTTGGGAACATAACGCCTAACAGTGAAACGTGTTCGTCGCCTGTTTGTGACACTCGGGAGAGAGACGTTAACGCTATTCAGAGTAACACTTCGTATATGACGGCGCAGACAACCGTGCACAATAATACAGAGGAAGCGCCGGTTGTTCCGCAATGTCAACGTACGCCAACAAACGAACAAAAGGTGCAGTCTCTCCCACGTCAGTCCTCTTCCGAGTCGCAGAAAATTCAGGCGGAACTTCGTAAGAGCCCTCCTCAAAGCTCTAATGTTAGACAGACACCTACTAGTTCGCCTATAAAGAAGAAAAATTCATTGTGTGATATTAACTCTCATACTGCTTATCAGTTGCTTGACCAAGTGCGTAGAAATACTCAGTTAAGCTACGAAATGTCGAAGGTGGCGGTAACGGTTGTTGTCACTGGATTGCAACAGCTGTTACCCCAAAATGTGGGCCACTATTTCGATGCCTTGTTGCGTCAGTTGGAAACACCATTCACAGTGTCACAGATGAGCATAGAGGAAACATATGACGCTAACAGATTGAAAGTAATATTTACAGAGCTTACTTCTTGCAAAGAAGATTCTCAACAAAGAAATTGGATGCTTTATGAAGACGAATCTATTATTGTTGATTATATAAAGGAACTTACCTCGATATTGGTACGCTTACATACGCATTGCATTAAAGAGATTCACTATTCTGTTTTCAGGTTGTTTGATAATTTGTTAATTTCACAGACTAATGCAGATGCAAATGTATCCAGATATGTTTTACAACAGAATCAATATAACGGAGTTAATATACTGATACAATATTATCAAATGGAGCCAAGATGGACTATTAGGCAATTGCTTTTACAGTCATTTGGAGTAATGTGCAGTCTAGATTCTGTGATCTTGACCATAATGTTAAATAGTGTATTGCCTATGGAGCTAGCAAGGTAATATTTGGTAAGCTATGTTAATTCATACAACACGCGATTAACGACTTGATACGTGTCTTTGAATATAGAGATATGAGAAGTAATCCTAGAAACGTTACGAAATTAAATTATTCTTCATTGCTACTTACTATGATCTTTTCAATGGGCGAACCTATGCCAGTTACACATTTGGGTGAGTAAAGTAGGTAATGCGTCATGTCTATTGCATCCACCCCCCCCCCTCCCCCTTTCAGCCGTTTTTCTATCTACTACAAAATTTAACTCTGACTATTATTGCAGAGCAACTAGGTCCGGATTTTATAGCGTTTATTTTGGACTTGATAGAGAATCCGCCTGACATGGATTTGGAAGATCAAATCCCGGATTTGTTTGTGAATCTGATACTGTCGTACAACTTGCAATTCACAAACTCGGAAAATATAGTCCTGAACGCGTTAAAAGAGAGAACAGTGGCAAAGAATTTCACCGAGAAGATCTTGCTTTTGTTCAATCGAGAAGGTGAGAGAAAGCGAGACAAAGCATATTTCACACGAGATAAATCGAAATTCCAGCGAACCTGTGATCCGTTACAGAGGATCCTGTGCGAATATTCGATCATGAACCGCCGCCGCCGCATTCTGTACTGAAACTGTTCATCGATCTGTTCAACAACGACATCACGGCAGGTTTATTCTATACAAATGACGTGAAAGTTCTAATCGATATTATATTGCGTCAGTTGTACGACATGTTCCCCGGTGACAAGGTACTGAGAGATATTTAAACTTTTATCGCTCTTGCAGAAACTAGATACGACATAGTCGTTGATGTTACAGCGCAGACAATACTTGGAATTATGTCGGCGAGTACTTCGCACTTCCAGTTATAACGAGCATAAATATCGTTCCGAGGACCTGTTAAAATGCTTCACGAGGTATCTGTCATAATATTATTGCGACCATAATCGTCACACAATGCATAAAAAATGTTTGTCGAATAGAATATTTTGCGAGGAGACCGGGGAAAGCCAGGAAGATCAGCAATCGGTACGCGAAATCAGCAACGAGTTCCCACATTTGTTTAAAATGTGACATTTATTTTCGCCTCCCGATAACAAAAGCCCGGAGGATGATGATTTGCAAACTCTCGTGTAAGATACCCGGTACGTATAATGGAGGAGAAGCGCGACGAAGAATCCGAAAGTTACCGATCGGAGAAACTTCTTTATTTTTCTAATACTTCTACTTTGCAAATACTTCTGCTCAGCCAATCTACTGTATCAAAAACGCACACACGATTCGCAGAACCTTAAGCGCATCAGATTATATTTTTTTCTCATTTTAATCTTTCTAGTAAGCGATACTATTTATTCTACTTAAAAAAGGGATACAAAAAGAAATAAAAAAAAAAAGACACATAAACCAGCATTTAAAAATTGTTGTATATATATACACATATATATATATATATCTAAGGGAAAAAACAATTTTTCTCGTTCTAAGCGTGAGGACCATTGAAGTATGTAGAACCATTCCAATACTCTTATAGAGATAAATAAATTAGTATACGTGAAAGTAGTCTGGTTGCACGAATAAAGTTTCGGATTAAAAAAGTATTCGAATTATTGCTCTGATATAATATTAAATAAAAATTTGAATGTATAGTTGGAACATGTGTAAATGTTCCGCGCGAAAGCTCTTCGATGCAAGAGGATTTTAATCTTATTCGAACCAATTATGGTCTCTTGTCTCTGTAAATTGTATAGTCTAGTCCGCGTCTGCGCGAATAATGTTCTAAGTCATACGTTATTTAACTAAATTACGTTCCATTCTCTCTTGCGAATGCGCATAAACGAGCAAAGTTTATAAATTTGTTTAGCGAGAATGTCAGTTCTCTCGCAATCGCGATAGTAGAGCTTCGCGAGCAAGTTGGGGGTCGCGATAAAAATTTCATAGTTTATTAGTGCCACTATTATAGTTATCGAATTTTCTAGTCTATTGTTAGCAACTCTATTTTTTTAAAAGTATTGTATTATGTTTACGACTATTGACATGTCAATTACGAAGAAATCTCAAATTATTGTGATTGCGAATCAAATGTTAAAGAAATAAAAAGTCTAGGCGATCGACGATGTTGGTTTTTTTCCCCTCCTCAACGACAATTGCACTGTCACGTTTCGGTATGTTAAATTAAAAGAAATAAATTTCAATATCTTTTCAATAGCGTTTTATTAACAACAAATAAATACTGTCCATGAAAAAAACTTAGCAGGCGCGATGCAAATGTATTGGGACTCGTGATTCGTTATTTTGGAACAGTTAAGTCGCGGCGCTCGTTATGATAGAAGAAAGAAACACATCTACAAACAAGGCCATTTTCCTGATATTGATTGAAACACGTTTCAAATCGCCTCGAGATCCGAATAGCTTGAATAGACGAAGACGTTGGGAGAGACACAATCATTGCACGCTTTTAGACACTGTTCTCGTTTGCATTGCAACTTTTTTTTTTTGGCTTTTCTTTAAAAGACACGCAGATAATTTGAGAGTTGAACGCAGCTGTCGCACTTGTGTCGTCTTCAAGTTGTATTAAATGAAACGTCGAAATGTCGAGATGTTTATTCCCCGGTCATCATTTCCATGAATTCTGAAACAAAGCAAAACACAATAGTTTACATGTATGTCTTCAACTAAATTTTTAAACAAATAAACGGACATTCTTTGTTTTGAATGATAACTGTACTTAAAAAAATTGAACATATTTCACATCTTTTTCATACATGCATTTTTAACTATTTTAATTAAACAAATGGACACATTCTTTATTTTAAATGATATATCTGTACTTCAAAAAATTAAACATATTTTATAGCTTTTCTTTTTCATACGTGTATCTTTAATTATTTTAATTAAACAAATGGGCATATTCTTTATTTTAAATGATATATCTGTATTTCAATAAAATTAAATGCATTTTATATCTATTCCAATGATGCAAACTGTGAAAAATGTATATGTATGAAGAAACCTTGTATAAATCATATATAAATGTACATGTATAAATCACTTTGTGGCCTCAGAGAAAACAGACTAATGTGTAAAATGTGACATGCAAGACAAACAAAGGAACAATTATATTGTCCTCGATATTGTTGGCAATGTTACAACGAGATAAATTATCCTCGCTACGCGGTGTAATATATTACATGTTTGTTGTTCTAAAAAGCGGAGAAATGCCAAGATTTCTGTGCCGGGATTTAGTGGCAGTATTTCGCATCGTAATTTGCAATTTGCTAGAAAGTTGAAAAATTTTCAATAAAAATTTGAAATCTCCCACGATTTAATAAATTCTAAACACTATATATGTTAAATGTTACTCTAAATACTCTATATTACAGTCTAATATCAAATACTCTATGTTTCTTTGTGATAAAACTTTGCAGCATATGGAAAGAAAAAGAACTTCTCCAAATTAGAAAAATTAAGTAAATGAAAGTTTTAAAAAAAACAAACACACAGAGTTGAAAGATTTAGTGTCGCGAAAGATTATGTATGTTGAATAGTAGTGAACCAATGCACATAAATAACAGTCTAAGAGAGAAGCAATGGTCCTGATTCGACGATCGTGTATAAATAAACCCCAATGTACTCGGCAGACAGCACGTGCAGGCTTTTCAGCGCGATAACTACTTATTTCGCTGCTAATCGACGATTAACCTATTTTACAGATGTCGCAACGTCGATTCAAAGAAACTCCCGAGACACGTAAACATATGGAGTAAAATATCCAATTCAGGTGTAGAGAACCTCGACCAACAATCGTTCTCTTTCTTTCACTCACCATCGAAGTCAACGGTACCAGATCCGTCGGAATCGATCTCCTCGATCATGATGTCCAGCTCCTCGTCCGTCAATTGGTCGTCCAGCTCTCTGAGGATCTCGCGTAAGCACGTAGTGGGGATGTAGCCATTCCCTGTATACAACCAAAGAAAAATCTTTCAGCTTTGAAATTCTAGACGACCAGTTAGTTTACTAGCTTCTCAACGAGCAAATTGAAGAACACGATTTGTCATCGTACAACGACGGAGGGGGGGAGGAGGAGGAGGAGGGGAGAGAACCGTCGAATACGCAATCTGAACGCCTTTGGCTTTAGCTAGCGATTCATGAAGGGGCTTCGTGATGGCGAAACGAGCCCCGATTCTTGGCCGTATTCCCGGAGGCGCGAGTCTCCTCGAATTCGCTCGGCTTTTATTCCCATGAAACGGACCGGTGTACGGCAGTGCTTTTTACGCAGCGTCGGATTTCGTGGAATCGGTTATTTTCAGAATCGGTCGAAGGTATATCTTTCTTTCCTCGTTTCGCGCCATTTCTCCACCTCCGTTCATTTCGATCACTGATTTATCGCTAGTGGCTGTAGCCAATGGAGCTTGCGGGTTATATGCAGGATATGTGCACAGGGCGGGCTGAAAGTTTCTTCCCACCTATTTCCAAAAAAGAAAAAAATGTTAAAATGTAAAAAAAAAAACTAATTTTATTAATTATTTTTTAATAAGGGTTGCTTTTCGTGTACTTCAATCTGTAAAGAAATTTTTTAAAAATATATATAAAAATATAAATATTAAGATGCGAGAAAAATTAAAAGAAAATATATAATGAAAAAATTGCGAATTTAGTTTAGTAGAAAGTGATTTTTGGCCCACCCTGTATAATATGCATATATATCGTTATGAATTACTTGAAATTTAATATTCTTTCGATTTGTGACGAAAAAGAATATATGGTCCAATTAAAAAAAAAACAAAGGCCTTGGAAATTTCGAAACACCTCAACACAAAGAACGCAAACAATTGATACGCCATATTTGGCCTCGCTTGAAACCATAAAACTTTCGTATGAAATAATTTTTCACTGGATGCATAATTTAATAGTTATAGTTATTTCAGGTGTTTCAAGCTACGTGATTCATCCTGTATATATATATATATATATATATTTATTGTTTGTTGTTAATACTAGAGTAGAAAGGCGACACGGCAAGAAAGTTACAGTGGAAAATTTCTTGGCTCAATCGGTTAAACAAGTTTCGAAACGCGTGGTAAACACGATCTCTGACTTTTTTTCGCATTCCTTCCGTTCTCCACGAGAACAAAAACGAATTTTTCGCTTCTATAGCTAGACCTAAGAACAATGCAAGACAATGAGAAAAATGATGACGTAAGACGGCTTGCAGGATAAAGTTAGAATGTTGCGAATAAATCGTAGGGAAATGGATGGACTTACCTTCCTTGTCGTACAGTCTGAATGCCTCTCGGAGCTCCTTCTCTAGGGCCTCCGCGTCCTCTTCGACGATGAACTTCGCGGCCAACGTGACGAACTCTTCGAACTCGAGACGTCCAGATTCTGTCAATCCGAATTTTAATTTTACCTTCATCTTTTTTTCTTCGAAATTTCAATTTTTATCGACTGAAAGCGAAATTTCGGTTAAAAATCGATTTAACCTCTTGCGCTGGAATGACGTGCCACGCACGTCGAGAATATTTGGCCCAAAATTGCAATATTTTTCTCAGTTTTGAGTATATTGTGATATAACACAGAAATAACAAATAATAAATTTATTACCTCTTAGTAATCTCTATCCAGTGATATACCGCTGAATTCAAAAAGAAGACGAGTTATTGCACGACGGTTTGGTCACTCGTTATGGTCCGCGAACCAGTTACTCGCGCGAGAAGTTAAAGATTCTGACAACTGCTATATTTTCGATATTTTATACCAATGTACCATATACACAATGTATGAATTTCTCGCGTCTTTAAATTTTCTACAAACGCACGAAGATCTACAGTCAAAATTTCACAGCAAACTATTTATTTATTTTCTCCGTCGAGTTAATTGTCGTACGTTGCGAACTGACCTAACCTTACAAAATTAGACGAGCTTCTATCGGTTATGATTACGTCACGATGTCTGACAAATGTCACACTTGTATCACTTACTGTCGGCGTCGACTTCTTCGATCAGTTCGTCGAGAATCTTTTTGTTGAACGGTTGACCCATCAATCTGAGGATGTCGGCCACCATGTCGGTGGGGATGCTGCCACTCTTCTCCCTGTCGAAGCTGTCAAATGCCTTGCGAAGGACTGAAAGGAAGCAATAAATGACAAAATATTGGATGATTTTTTGTCAGCGTAGGTGGCACATATTTGGGAGTGGAGGTGGAGGGAGGGGGGGCAGGGATCTGATTACCCATAGTGTTTCATCGCGTTAGAAGCCGTCTGCGGTACGGCTACGGATTTAGAAACCCGATGTTAATGCCCTTTCGATTCTGGCTCGGAGCTTATTTGGCTTGATACATCGCGTCAAGTACGCGCCGGTTTATTTATCGTTGTTGATCGGCGGCGCGATGAAATTTTCAGCCAATTTACGCGATCGTTTGTCTTCGAGCAGCCTCTCTTTTCAAAAATCGCCCCTCCTTTAAAAAGACTACGAACATACCTAAAGATAGACTCTTGGAACACGTTTGTACAACAATGGAGTGAAAAAATGACAATTAACATTTCGACAACGTCAAAAAAGAAAAAAAAAAAGAAAAGAAAAGAAAATGGACGAGGGACCGTAGTTAAACGCCCCTCGCCTAGTCGGACGCAAGTTTCATTTTTTTTTTTTTTTTCAAGACGAACGGAACACGTTACGAGCTTCTATTTTTCGATCCCGTTGGAGAATCTTTCCTCTATTTTTACCAATCCGATTCCCTCCGATCGAATCGTCACGCGATACCCCCTCGTCACCGGCGGTTCCGCAGCTATACATAGGCAGCCCGTTGCCGGCTGCTCCCGATCGAACCGAAGCGCAAATAAACTCCGGGAACACCAGCGTCCAGATAGCTTATCCGACCCGTTCTTATTTCCCTCCCAGTTTCGAAGTTCCAAACAAACTCTTTCGCGAATGATTCCCCAGGTTTTTCGCCGTGATCAGCTCTCCTCGCGTGTCGAAATTATGCGAAGACAGAAATCCTTCTTCCTCGACTCGAAATCGTAGACGAAACTATGCGAGGGCATGGCACATTTAAACCTAAACCTAACCTAAATCTAACCTAAAGATAGACCCTCGATCGCCCCCCCTCCCTCTTTCCTTGTAGCACCACCAGAATTTTTTCCCGGAATAATTAACTTATTAAGAGCGAAAGAAATGTAAAGTTATCGCCGATTATTTTAGAAACGTGAACGAAGGAATGAACAAGGAGAATAAATGCAACGAAAGTATGTCCAAAAGTTTGTACGAATTTCATAAATAGAGTCGAGAAATAGGATCTCTAGATCAGTGGTTCCCAACCTTCTTTAAGTTACCCAAGTAACCTAAGTATCCCCCCACTCCTGTGACACGTAAATCTTATTCAAAAAGTGTATTTTTTGACGTGGAGGAAGCCTAAAAGGCCATTAACTTCTAAAGAAGCTTCCAAAGAACATGACACCCTTGAAAGAAAAAAATTGGAAAGTTAAATTAAAATTAAATTAAATTTTTGCTCTTCTTAATTAGACCTGAATTAAATTTGAAGAAACGCAAAAAATTGTTAATAACTCATTCTCGAATTGCCCCTCCTCCCTAGAAATTAAAATTGCCACCCAATTGCGCCCCACACTGAGAACCACGAATCTAGGTGGAAGAAGAGATCAGAGCTAAGAAAACATCAAGCTTTCAGATTCCCTGAAATTGTTATGAAAACTGAAATATCACGTTAACGCAAAATATCGAGGCTTGACGAGTTGCACGAGCTCCCTTTCCGTCGAGGGAAGGGTTGAGAAAAAGCCGAAAGGGAAACGCAACGAAGAAACAGCGTGCCTCCGACTAAAATTAGAGCACGGTGTCCAGTGAACGCGATACGATTTCAACGCGATTGAAATACCGGAAAGCCAAGAATGGCGCGCGGAGTTGCACCGTGACATAAGGTCCCCAATTCTCCCCTTCTTCGTTCTTAAATTTGCAATCGAATTTTCGCTGACTCGATAGAAACAGATAATAAATTCCCTTGTCAGATGAATAAAGTCGATTCTTATCTAGGAAAAATAACTAAATACCTAAGTCAAATTGAGCCGATTCTCAAACTGAAAAACAAATATAATTATTGCAGGCTGAAGATTTTGAAACTCGCGCCATTTCTATTCGAACCTCCTCATCCGAACTTGGAGTTTCCTTTAAGTCACGAATTTTCTTTTCTATGATTGTCATTGTGCGAGACTCGCAGTCAGTTGTCGCTGATTTCGAATTTGTTTGCTGTTAATTAGTAGTTACAGTTAATTAGTGGTTACAGATCGAATTTAGAGCTTCCTTCCTCAAGTCTTCACGAATTGTTTTCTATACGATTGTCCATGTACAATATAAGAGTCAGTTGTCGCTTATGTCGAATTTGTTTGCCGTTAATTTGTGATTGTAGAGTGTTAGTAATCATAGAGTGTGAAGTTTGGAAGTTGACGTACGTACCAGCAATTTGCTCAGGAGGGAGTTCGTCGGCCTGTGAACACAGAAGGATGAAATTCGACTACGATATCACTTTTTTTTTCTCTCGAACAAGAAAGAAGATCGCGAATCGATTTAATCGGCTTTTTACATTCCGTTACTCCGTTAAAGTCGAACTCGAAGAGAAAATCAGTCGAAGAAATACTCCCAAGCGGGCGTGCGTGGTTAACCAGTGATTTTATTTTATTTTTTCTTTTAGAAAGTTGTTTTCTTTAGAAAGTTATTTTCTAAACGTGCATTATTTTCTTCTTTCTTTATTAATTAATTGAACGTTGTTATTTATCGATATATTGCTCGATTATCACTACCAATATAGTCGTCGACTTTAAATGAATTTAAATTGAGAAAAATTGCCCGGGAAATTACAACTGAAGTAGTAGAAACATCTGTGCACGGTTAGATGTCGGGCCACGTCCCTTCTTCCCGTCGATTTCACACTTAACATTCTCACTTGACAATTTTTTTTCCCTGACGTTCGTTTCCGACAGAAACATGATATTACTATACACACATTTACCGTTCCTCTGCAGTTCAATTACAATTTCATTTCATTCGTGAATCAATTGACTTAACAAAATCGACTCGAGGAGGGAAGGCCCGACGAAAGCTCGCCATGTGAGAAAACAGTCACGTTTCCAGGACCTCGCATCTCTGGACCGATACCAACTCCCGATATAATTCTCGATCGCTTGTTATCGCTGGTGACCACTGTTGTCATATGTTTAGACAGATAAAATTAAACGAGAAGAAAGAAAAAAAAATACTAAAACAAAAGATCAGAACAGGCCAGAAGAGATATCGAAGAAAAAAAGAAAAAAAAGAGAGAAACAAAGAGAACAGTGGATGCAGGCATACCGCGGAGGCACGGAGCGGAGGAATCGGCGTTTCGAGCCAGTCGTTTCTTCATCGATTTACACCTGTTGCGTCAGGTACGACACGTTCGACACGTGTCGAACGAACACTGCTCGAAATAATTCGAGTTCTTCCAGAATCCATTTCCGCGAGAGAGATGGAACGACGAGCTCTCCCGGACTGTTCCGAGCAGTGTGTAACAAGTGACATTCGAAATTCCAATTCCAGGTCCGGGACTCACCGCGAGACGAGAGTGAAAGTGTAGAGTGAAGAGAAACGATAAGAGATAAAAGGCGAGGTACGATGATCAATTGAACAGAATAGACAGAAAGAAAAAAAAAGAAAGAGAAAGAGAGAGAGAGAGAGATAGATAGAAAAAAAAACGATAAATAAATAGGGAGAAATATGCAACAGGAAAACGTGTATGTTTACCAGGGCGACGACTTACGATATCATCAATAGAACATACCATGGTGGCGCGATTCTCTTTTTACTTTTTTTCTAAATCTTTTTTTTTTTTTGTTTTACTCTGAACGGTTTTTTTTTTTTTTTTTTTTTTTTTTTTTTAAAATTAACAAACAAACTTGATTTATTTAAAAAGAAGAGAACTCGAGGAACACTGCGATTTTTAGGAAAACGACGAGAGAGAGAGAGAGAGAGAGAAAATCGTGTGGCGTGGTTAGAACGTAGACGATATGGTTGCTGTCTGTCGAGCACTGTCACGAGGAACGGCCATCGTCGCGATAATATTCGAAAGGGAGGATATAGCGGTTGCGTGGCGATGCCGGCACCGCGCCCCGCAAACCTCCAGCCAATCGTGACGCTTCTTCTATCCGCTTCTTCACGGGCCTCAAAGCTTTTGGAAAGGCGCTTGCGCTATTTCTGGGATGCAGACGGTGCCGCGAGGCTCGAAATCAGGGCCGTCTTTTCGTTTCCCGCAACGCTCCAGCTTCTTCTAGCCCCTTTCGTTTCTCGCACTTCCTTGCCGCCGTCTGTCCCTAAAATCACGCGGATTCTTACTAGTTACGCATTCTGGACTTCTATTTTTATACATAGAAAAGTCACGCGTGTACACGTACATGAAAGTACGTTTCTCTTGTATGCCCTGTGTTTAGATAAGCTTCTATGATTGAAATCTAGGTTTGGAAATCAATCATTTTGAGCTTTGTAAAGTTCTTTAAATTAGCAAGGTGTCGAATGTTTGTAATCAGTTGAAAATTGCTTTATAATATACAGAAAAGAGAGACAGGATTCTATGATTGAAATAGGTTTGGAAATCAATCATTTTGAGCTTTGTAGAGTTCTCTAAATTAGCAAGGTGTCGAATGTTTGTAATCAGTTGAAAATTGCTTTGTAATATACAGAAAAGAGAGACAGGATTCTATGATTGAAATAGGTTTGGAAATCAATCATTTTGAGCTTTGTAGAGTTTTCTAAATTAGCAAGGTGTTGAATGCTTAATCAGTTGAAAATTGCTTTGTAATATACAGAAAAGAAAGACAGGATTCTATGATTAGAATAGATTTGGAAATCAATCATTTTGAGCTTTGTAGAGTTCTCTAAATTAGCAAGCTGTTGAATGTTTAATCAGTTGAAAATTGCTTTGTAATATACAGAAAAGAAGACAGGCTTTTATGATTGAACAGATTTGGAAACCAATCATTTTGAGCTTGCCGAGTTCTTTAAATTAGCAAGGTGTTGAATGTTTAATTAATTGAAAATTGCTTTGTAATATACAGAAACTTTTCTAAAAAGAGACAAGTTTCCATGACCGATTGGATATCAATCAATTTATGTTTTGTAGTGTTCTTTAAATCAGCAAGATGTTGAATTAATGAATTGAAAATTGCTTTGTAATATACAGAAACTTTTCTAAAAAGAGGCAGGCTTCTATGATTGAGTAGATTTGAAAATCAATCAATTTATGTTTTGTAGTGTTCTTTAAATTAGCAAGATGTTGAATTAATCAATTGAAAATTGCTTTGTAATATGTAGAAGCTTTTCTAAAAAGAGACAAATCTTGAAGATAAAAATCTCGTTGCCATCGGACAGCTGTGATTATTCCAAACGGATTATATTACAAGGAGGAGCAAGAGTTTTTGTTTACGAGAAACGTTCTATCGCGCAGTGAGTCGTAAATAATTCCGAGTAAAAATCACGAGTAATTCAGAATAAAAAGTCAGCGGAGGAGGGTGGCGAAGAAATTGTGACGGAATAAAATTCCTTTTTAATTTTAGACGTCTGCTGGAGCAACGCGTTCCCTCGATTCCTGCTCATTGAGACGACTATGCGATCGCGTGCACGTCGCTTGGAGAGAAGGGGAGAATGAATATTGCTGCGCGAAACCAGTACGAAAATAGAGAATGAAAACCCTACAGTCAGCGTAAACGACAGTAAAACGACACGGCGGCGCACGATGGTAAAATCGATGTGGAACTTATGGCTTGGAATCGAGACAAGACCTTCACGAGGTGCGACAAGAAAACAAGAAGGGGGATGTCTCGCGTCTCTCGGCAAACGCTGTCTAAAACGATTCGTCACCTCTTTAACCTTGCTCTATAGAGGAGTATTATATCATTGTTTAAAACACAGCGTCTGCGAGATGTTTACGCGGCTTAAATTAATTGAACGATAGCTGTTTGAAGTTCGTGTTGTTCGAAATATCTGCGAGCAGGCTCTTCGTCTACAACTTTTAACGCTCGAGCTGATTGTGCACACCGATCTCATGTTCAATTAGCAGACTGCTTAATTTTTAAATATGGCGCACGATGTGTGATTGTTTTGATGGCATGAGCAATGAGAACCTCTGAGCCGTGACACTGAAACTTGGAACTCTCTTGCTTTCCCTTTTTCGAGATTTTGTCGATGCACAATTGATCAAGCACGAGTAAAACGTGGGTTGGGTAACTGGATTATCCACAGAATGGGCGAATTAACTGAAAAACATGGTTTGATATTTGGAAAAAATTTGGAAACACGCAGCGAAGGAACAGTATACTATAGTATATATAGTAATATAACATATATACTGCAGTAATACTATACTATAGCATACATACTATAGTAACACAATATGGCATGGTAAAAGCTGTAGATTACCACTTATCAGCAACCAAAACAATTATCTAACGTTTAATCTAATTGCTGAGGAATTCGAATCTCCGGTTGGCTCCAATTTCCGATATTCCCTGTGTAATAATCGAATCTCGATTTATCCGAAGAAATTTGTCAGAATTACGTGAATATCACGTGATGGTATAAATCAAACAAGGAACCTGATATGTCTTTGCCAAGTGCACAAACCGCGATTGCGCCAATATGAGCTCCTTGCGTTATAAAAACCTTCGAAGCACGCAGGATTATTCCATGATGTGCAAGCACTTAAAGACGCAGCAAAGACTAAATAAACATAAATTGGTAAATCGATAAATTCGTCTCTGAGATACAGGTTTCAATTCATTGCGCAGTTTCCCATTTGCGAAGGATTAATTTAAATTGCGAATTGTGCAATGTAAATGATAATAACACGGCATATTGTAAGTGAATGTTTGCATTTTCACTTCTGCACAGGAATAGAATACACAATTTGGCGAGAGATTTTCTTTCGACGGGTTATACGCTGGCCTGACTCCAAGTTAAACAAGCAAATAAAGCATTAGAATGGCCCGCGTTGGACTGCGTTATAATAGATTACAATCTGCGATCCGTTATAATTCATCAACTGCAATGAAACCAACTTAATTAATTTATGCGAAAACGTTCGGCCGCCTGCAAACGACAGTAAATACCATAATCTATCGTTTCTAGAAAGAGTCGTGAAATTTTCTGTACAACACAGATGTCCCACTGATTTTCTCAGTCGTTTCTGGGAAGCTTGACAGAGACTGTAACTTAAGCAAACGATGTAGAAGCAACGTGACTGATTACTTTCGTCTGACTAAATATAAAATATATCTATCTTAACGTCGAAATACAACGATCTCGGTTCAGAGGTGAATTTAAATAACACAGATCGATGAAATTACCATAAATAAAAAAGATTTTATTACATGTATTCATTCACTCGTGAAAATAGTCGCAGAGCCTCGCACAAATATCTGATTTGACGATTTGAATGATCACCATCATGAGTTTCACATGGCGTACGTTTTATTGTGATCCAGTCGATAACAGCGCTAGCAACGCGCTTGTTGCACCCACGGAGAATATATAATTCACAGCCGGTGTGAATGTCTTGAGAATGTAGAAGGAAGATACGATTACAAGGGCTAAAAATAACGCGTTATTGTAGAAGATTGAGAACGTCGTCGCTTCGTAATCGGCCACCTCGTTTTTCTTCCACAAAATCCTGAAAATTTTATACACGTGTATTTCAATCGCAAATGTATATAAGTTCGGGACATTTTGCATTCAATTAACATTTACCTTTCGTCCTTTTCTTTCTTGCTCATCTTCTTATCTTCGGCCAACTTTCTACTCATTTCCTTTGTTACCGCGTCTTCTCTTTTCACTGCAATCTATGAAACAATATCAAATTTATCTCTCTCAGTAAATTTAACAACAATGTGCGAGTAAGGTTCTGATAACAATGTATAAATACCTTGTGCTTCAGCACGAATTTTGTATTTTTATATGCCAAAGCGAGGGCGTATGTACTTGCCAGTGTGACCAGAACGAAGGAAATTAAGTTAGCGTAGATGTCGATCAAGTGAATTCTCCAGAAGAGCCCTGCAACGCAAACATAGAGGTTATGTTAAGAAAAGCGGTAATCTCTGTGCAATTGCTTACTCCTCCGCGTAGTCATAATACAAACATGTGCTAAAATTCGACGTGGAATTTACAAACAACGAGAGGATAATCGGGCGAATTATATTTATGAACATTTCTGCACTCACAGATGGGGATCGCCGAAACGATGAACGCGTTGCCATAAAACAAAGCCGAAGATTTCGTTGACACGTTCCGCGAGAAGTCTTGAAGAAGAAGCTCTTCCTCTTTAGTAAATGCTTTCGATTTCCCCGACATCGTTCTTCGTGCTCTGTTACGCTCAATTTTCTTCAAAACAAGTGTCAGGCAACGTCCGCGAAAATCGAAAATCTTGTTACCACATTGGCACGCATGCGCACAAGCGGACTGCTTGTGAAGATTCACGTGTAACAACGTGTCCACGGAAACGTCACATTTTCATTGCAGTACAAACTCTGCCACCTGAAATACTATTCTGCAAGTTTTTTTTATCACGTCTCAGTCGAAAACGAAGAAACCTACATATATCGAAGAGATAGTTTTTAAAATTTATAGCGAAAATTCGTATATCATTTACCTTGTCTATGAAAACAGGACGGATTTATTTAGCTCAGCAATTTATATATCTGTAGAATTATTCAATTTGATAACTATCTTCTTTTTCAAGCAATATAAGAGATCGTTAATATATAGGGTGTTCTTTGCCTCCATTGGACCAAGTTGATAGAAGATAAATTTCACTAGACAAAATTACACGGCGCGTTTCACGGATGGAAAGAAAGACGGCGCTTCAAAGGTTCCTCTCCACCTTGTTGTTTTATAAATAAAATTTTTTTTAAACTCGATCTTTGAGGTTAACAGAGATATTTAAAGTTTTCAAATACGACACCCTGTACAACGAAACAATACTAGCAGTGAATTGCCATTGGCCGAATATTTTTGTGTGCTGTCAAATGATTGGTTCTCGTACATCGAGCTTCCTGATTGGCCGCGTTCGGGCAAATTCAAGTTCAAATAAATGCAGCAGATGTTATTTGACCGTTGGAGGCTGTGGTGTTAAAACACGTCGTTTCTCCTCATTCTGTGCCGGTATTGCGGTTCGTTTGATTCTCGATTGTAAATATCACGATAAAAAACATGTACTCTCATGTTAAATAATACTGTTATGAAACTATTAGGTAATTCAACGGTAAACAAATAGTTGATAGACGTGCTACTGCGAGGGATTTGATTGTGTTATTTTGTGATAGTTCGCAAACGAGGTTTGTTTTATTAGATTAGTTGCTTATGTTCGTTCGTATAAAGAGATTTCTTATCACGAACAAGCGTATTTTACACTTCGTACAATTTGGTAACTAAATATTATTATTGAATAGAGCGTGGTTTGACGAAGCATGAACAGGTAGAAGAGGAATAGTCTGATAATAATAATAACTATACAGCCGAAAGTTTTCGTTTTTGCATGTATGAGCCTAAGCTGTGAATTTTCTCGAAGCATGTAATTTAATTCTGTCACCGGTCTATTGATCTTAATGAGTGATCTTAATGTTTAGATGCAGTCACGGTTGCCAAAGCCGAAAATCAATTTGTCAAGTGTAGTCAATAACACGGTAAACCCTAGCTTGGAGAAGAACGACCAGAAGATGACAAAGAATCAAAATGACCCGACGCCTCATGCAAGTTCCAACGGCGTTTCTAAAAAATTGGAGAAGGCTCAAAGCACGATGAATATCACAAAGTGTACAAATGAAAATAAAGCTCCATCGACCAAGCAAACTTTTACCAGATCAAAGACCATGTCTTCCATTAGTACTAGAGCCTTAAAGAGACCAGCCGTTGCTCCCATTGCACATGTAGAAAACAAGAAACCAACTTTTGCCAAACCACCTGTTAAAACGACGATTACACAACGAACTGGTGCTACATTGAGAAATAACGTTACCAACAAATCTAGTCAGAACACTGTAGCGCAAAAGGTACAAAGTACTAATGTCACCAAACCTTCTAAGTGGGACTTGAAGGGCCAATTGGCCCACAAGAGTGACGAATTATCTAACGTACGACAAAAGTACAAGGAAACCAAAGCTGAAAACGATGAACTTCAAGAGGAGATCAACACGTTGAAAGCAAATGAAAATGTCTATAAATTGAAGGCAGAGGAATATGAAAATCTGAATAAGACATTGGACAATGAGCTGAAAGAGTTAAAAGTGGAAATGAATAAATTGGAGGAAGAGAAAGAAAGTTTAACGGAACGTCTGAAAGAGTCAGAGAAGTCGTATAAAAATGTTTCAGATATGTTGGTAGAGGTTCGACAAAGATGCTCCACTCAAGAGACTCTACTGTCCAAGCACGAATTGGTAATAGAAGATTTAAAAGCTAATTTAGAAATTGAGAGGAAAATGAATAAGGAATTGAGCACAGTTAAAAGTGATTTGCAAACATTGGTTCACACAATGGACAAAGATCGTAGAGTCCTCCATAATGCAATACAAGAATTGAAAGGAAATATCAGGGTATTTTGCAGAGTTCGTCCTAGGACTCCAAACGAACTTGGAAAAGCGTATGTATATATGAATTATACGCAATGTTAAACACAACATATTTTCTTAAAGATATTTGTATCTTCTCTAGGATGTGTAATATGAATTTCATGGATGAATGTACTATTGAAGTGGGAAAATTTGATGGCTCTGATTCAGTTAGTTGTAGTGGAAGACCAAGGGCAACTAAGCAAGAATTTTCTTTTGACAAGGTTTTCCCCCAAACTGCTAGTCAGGAAGATATTTTTGAGGAATTAGCTCTGTTAGTTCAATCTGCCTTAGAAGGATATAACGTCTGTGTGTTTGCATATGGCCAGACTGGTTCTGGTAAAACATATACCATGGAAGGTTTACCAGGCCTTGAAAAGGAAGGCATGATACCTAGAACAGTATGTACTGTTATATGTACATATATTATTTATTGCTTATAATCTAAAGCTTTTCTCTGAATGATTCAGGTGAGACACATATTCCGTGAAATGAAAGAATTTCAATTGCTTGGCTGGGAATATCGAATAGAAGCAAGTTTTCTTGAGATTTACAACGAGCATATTGTCGACTTGCTCGATTCTCAACCAAAAACTCATGAAATTAGAATGGCTGATAGTAAGGGGCACGATTTGTATGTCAGTAATCTCAGAGTAGAGGAAATTAATAGTCCTGAAGAACTGCACGAGTGTCTTTTAACAGCACAACGTAATAGAGCAGTTGCGGCTACTCTGTCAAACGAGCGGTAAATTTTTTATCCCAGAAGTAGAAATAAAATAGGTTCAGACATAAATGTGAAACTTAATTTTTTCAGCTCGTCAAGATCACATTCGGTAGCAAGAATAAGACTTATAGGAACACATCAATCAAAAGAAGAGGTTTCCGTAGGAAATCTGAACTTAGTTGACTTAGCGGGATCTGAAAGATTGAAAGGAGAAGAATCGGCACGATTGACAGAGACAAAAAATATTAATAAATCGCTGGCAAATTTAGGCAATGTTATTCTGGCCCTTTTAAAAAAGCAGGAACACATTCCGTATAGAAATTCGAAGCTCACTCATTTATTAATGCCGTCTTTAGGTGGCAATTCAAAAACTTTAATGTTACTGAACGTATCTCCTTTAGACGAATGTTATAACGAAACATTAAATTCATTAAGATTTGCTAGCAATGTGAACAATTGCAAACCAGGTAATGCAAAAAGAACGCGATTAGTCTTACAAAATAGCGCATAATGTTCCAACAAATAATATTTTTATTACACTTTAAGATTACAATTTCATATCCTTTTTAACATTGCTTAGACTAGTTTAAATATTAAATCCGTCATCTCATTTCTTTATTTTTTAAATCGCATCGAAAAACTGTAAATAGTTTAATATAAAATATATTTGTAATACTGCGATATTGCGTATATTCTTTTTAACTAATTTGAATTTACGTTCGGAACTGTTAAACTTTTTAAAAAATATTTTATATAACAAAAAAAAAAAAAAAAAGATGAGAGAAGCAATTCCCAAACTACTATATGTGTTTATAACGCTTTCCATGAAAATTATTTTCATGGATAAATTTGTTATAAATATCAATTGTACATCATGTTAGAATAGTAAATAATTTAAAAAATATAAAATTATTAACATAAAGATTTCTGCCTCCTTTATGGAATATTCGTATTATAAAAGTTCGAAATAAAAGCATTCGTACAAATAAGAATATTTTATTTAAAACGATTATATATTAGTCGTTTGATCGTGATGATTTGCAAGTTGATTTTATGCGAATCATATAACTTGCCGACACTTCTAACATGCATGGATAAAAAAGTTCAGATTTTGTAAGATTTGCCAGAAATTTTTTAAATTCCGGTGAGGAGCTAATGATACCTCTTTTTATGACTTTCTTTGGTAATATTCTATCGTCCCTTTCGTACTCGTTCGAAGTTTGCAAATTATTTTCTACGTGCACGGGATCTTGACGTGCGAAGTATTTCGTCAACAGATGATTTTTTAATCGATGATTGTTTAAATATCGATAAAGGTCACTGTTATTGAAAAGTAACAGCGTACGACTACTAAAAATAATTTCACTTTGAATAACATTCATATCCGTGTCCAATGTATTTTTATTTCTGCTCTTTGTCAAATCCCATTTATCTTCATCATTGCAACTCAATTCTGTTTGTACATATTTTGTACTAGTCGTAGAATTTGGTATTAATTTACACTTCAACACGACAGGGTTCTTTCTGTTCGAATCATTTTTATTATAAATACTTCTCTTACTTCTTGCGAAAGTTGTGAAATAAAAGTTGCATATCCTGCGGAAATTTGTTCAAATTAAAAACATGTGTAATCACTCGTCCCTCGCGAATTTTTTACTTACGTGTTGTTGCATATTTTCATCACTTTCTTGAAGGATCCGTGCGAACGTGCGAGAAACATTACAAAAGACACAGACACAAAGCCATAAATATACTGCAGCACAGTTTTTAACATTATTATCACGTTGCAGAGAGTGTGATTTGTTCTCGTAACGTGTAACATTTCTTCTATAGTCTTCGCTTCTGTCGAAATATCATGCAAAACCTCGATATCTGAATCTTTACAAATAAATAAAACAACGTAGATGAATCGTTGCATTGATTAAAAGTAAATTCATCGCACGAAATGTTTACCTTGTTGCTTTGGGATAAACGAATGATATACGTTACTTGTGCACAGAGCTATCCATAGTCCAAATCCCCAAAGGAATAAGATATTCCACGATATGTAATGCGATACTTTTTGCTGAAGCAGCTTTAAGTAACAACGATACATCGCACAAATACGATATGGTGTTAAAAGTATCTACATTTTTTGTTAGTAGATAAATGCCCGCTACTATTATTTTGCATTGTGCCCTTTATTTTCTAATCCGTCGCCTTTCAAACAAAGGTCGTAAATATCTGTTTCAAAATAAATTTTGTACACGTTCAGTCAATGATAAATCGAAAGATTACACATACATATAAATAAAAAAATAAGACTATCTATATGTAAGACAGAATGAATATAACAGTTTCACGTCTATCGTTTTACTATATCACCTACTTAAATGCCAGTAATTTAGGTATCCACGAAAAAGGTTGAAATTGATATTATGACTAATATTTTTAGGGTTTTAATTAAAATTTGGAATGTACAACATCTCAACGCGTCTTGATGCCCTGAATAGACAACTGTCGATTATTACCAAATTGCAAAACATGGAAGAAGAGTGTGGCGTGTCTGCATGTAAAAAAGTAAATATAAACACAGCACAGCAGTAAGTTGATTCAGGAAAGTAATAATGTAAGAGAAATTAATATTTCATTATAGTGTAATGTGTACAGTAATATTGGCAAATATTGTCACTGTGCCCACAAAATTTTTTCTTTAAAAGAGCAATGCAGTAGATTCAACTATACTGAAGAGTGTGTATCGCACGACAGTATTAAGAAGAAAATACCATGTAATGCAGTAACATGTAAAACACGCAGAAAACTACATTTCCATAAAAAGGAGGCCTCTCCAACCGAAGGTTGACATCAATAATATTATTAATCAACTAAAAAACAACAGCATTATTAATGCAAAATTGTTTAATTAGTTCAAACACATTTGAGAAGTGAAGTCAATACGAAAAGTGATACAGTTGGTAAGGAATTGGAAGAGCCAGAGGAGCAAAGTAAATCCGACCAAGCAAACTTAACTTCGTTTTACAAAATGTATACTCAAGACAAGACAATTGATACGTATGAAGAAAAAGGGGAGCAGACAATTCCAACGAAAGACAATTTTCGCATTGAATCAAGTGTAAACAGCCTGGGCACAAATTATGTACAAAACGAGGTGGCAAAGCAGGGGAAATCCCAAGTAGAAATGGATGAAAACGTTTCGAATGAATTGGGAAAAATTGATTCCATCGTGGAAGACATTTGCGTCAAAGACAAGAAAATTTTTGAGAGAATACAGAAGGTTCTATTTAAAACGATTATTTCTCGTGTATTTAAATTCATATAATACGTAATTTGTAGGATCTCTTAAATGAAAAAAGACGTACTAAAGAGCTTGAAAAAAAATTGAAATCTCTAACTTGCAGTTTAAATTGTCTGAAAGAGGACAGTGAACAGAAAGCAGCTTGCTTGAGAGACGCATTGGTAACGGCCGAGGAACAAAGGAAAGTTGCTATGGACTTGGTGAAACAGTCAAAGGATCAAGCAGATTTGGTTAAAACAGACAGGGATGAGTTACTGAATGAAATTTCGGAATTACAAGTATATAATCGAGAAAAAAAGTGATGATAAACCTTTCCATAACAGTGAAACAATTACCTTTCCAGCAACAAATAGTAAAAGTTACACACAAAAATGCAGATCTGTTGCAAGAACGTGACAATTTAAAGAGAAAATTGGAAACTTTGTCAGAGGATGAGTCTAAAAGGTAATTTCACGTAGTTTTCAATATGAATTGACTCATTTCTTTAAAATGTAATCTAAGAATCACTTCAGATATTAAATGCATGCTTCAATCGTACAAGGTGTGAAGAAGTGGAGAAAGAAGTGAATAGAATGAAACACGCAGTGAAAGAAAAAGAAAATGCGTTGAACAAAGAAAGAGCAGAATTTATGGACATGATTTTGGAACTTACAAATGTAATTAATATACAAAAGAGACGAATATGTGAAATAACTGGTATATGTAACAATCAGCAACATAGCAAGCTCGAAACAGACAATGAATTATCTCGGAAGGTAAATTAAGTGAAAAAGAACGAATTGTAGTTTTATACTGATTTAAGTTCTGTTGGCAGAATATCGAGATATTAGAGATGAAAAACATGTTGCAATCAAGTGATTCCACTTTCAAAGAAATGGAGGAAAGAATGCACCATTTGCAATATTGTCTATGCGAAGAGACAAAAAATTGTAACCAGCTGAAAGAGGAATTAGAAGCTCTCAGAGAAAATCATTTGTCGGAATTGAGAATAAAAGACAAAATTGTAGAGGAGCAAAATAAGACAATTTCAAAGCAAAAGAAGGTAAATTATTTTTATTGTGCGTTAAAATTATTTAAATTTATTAAAATAATCGTAACTTTAAATTTAAGTTGTCATGAAAAATATTTACTTTTTTTTTTAGTTGTTGCACGACAGCGAGGAAATGGTTCAACAAGTTGCTTCTGAATTCAATGAACTTAAAGATGAATTACACAAGGAGAAAGAAAGAAATGAATCTTTACGAACAACGCTGGACGAGACTGACAGTAAATTAAACAAGGTATACTTATCACAATGTGAAACGTGCAGAAGACTTACAGCTGAAATAGATCATTTGAAAAAGGAGAAAGAGAAGGCAATAATAGTTGCAAAATTTGCTTATCAAAAGTTGCATCAATCTGTAAAAGAATATCAAAAAAGACTCATTTGTGAGAGACAACGACACAGATTTATGTCACTAATCATTGAAAAAAGAGAACACGAGATAGGATGTTTAAGAAATCAAATATGTCAAAATAACATGAGAGTTATTTGAAAAAGAAATGACTACGTAGACAATTGAACTTAGTTGCAATTATTTGTGTAATTATGAAGTTTCCTTTGAAATATTCAACAGAGTTGCGTACGAATAAGTATTTTTGTACATCACAACGCATATATTTTACTTGCAAATAAAGTATAAATACAAATTCACATTGTAAACATACACAATATACTATACTCAATGAATACTACTAACTATCTAAGCTTTAATTTAGATATCCTTACTCTGATCTCAAGGAGTAACAACTTAATGTTTCTCTTATACCACGCGATATTATAGTTAAAGTGCATCTGCCAGTTCTTGTCTAAAAATTCTTTGTAAAATACTGACATATCATCCGCGGTGATCGACGTCTTCCCCTGTGCTTTCAGGGTTTCCTGAAATTGCGTGCGCTCCTACGTGCATTCAATAAATTAAAATTTTGAAACTTGCACACGACGTTACATAAGAATCGTGTCGCACCTTTTGGAAATTATTGTTGTGTTCCGTCCAGAAATTTTGATTCCAGATCTGCGTGTCCTCCCTGGCCTCTCTGAATTTCTTTTCCAACCTGCTCTCATTCTCAGACCTTGCGAAAATAATCGGCCTCAAGTTCGAAATCGGATCCGGTGGTCCGATCAAGTCAACTTGCACGGGACTTTTTAGGTTAGGAGATACTTTCTAATCGGAATAAAAAAATAATGAATGATCACAGAATTGACAATAATTGAAGTTAATTGACGAACAAAGCACTTACAGCGCTGAACAGTCGGATCACATTGTTGCTCCATTGTTTCCTTTGAACGTAATTACATACTCGTGCCATTTCAGTGGTTCGTACATGTTTCACGGAGGTTATACTACTTTTGCTCATGCGTTTCATCCATATGTAATATGTACAATTTGTCCTGTATTTGCAAGTTGACACAATGCAAGGAACGATAACAAATGCAAACATTGTTCGTACTCAACAAACAATCTTTTATTAATGTAAGTTCTTTTATAAATATAATCTAATAAATCTAATAATTCCATTATTTCATTCGCTACATACATATAAATAAAATTCAATTGCATCTTCATAATAGATTTTCCAGCATGGATCGATGATCTACATGCTTCGATTTCGTAACTTCTTGAAACACTGGCACTGTTAATTGCAAAAAAATCTTTCCTTCAAGCATGATTCATGTGACGAGATAAATTATTTATAAAAAAAAAAAGATGAAAAGAATTCGAAAACACATCGGAAGTGTATTGACAAGTAAAACTTTTTGTGCTAATCCTTTTAAAAACGAATTATGTTGTTGTCTGAATTACAGAAGATTCAATTTTTTTTCTTTTCTGGTAAAAAGATTTTTTTCTATATGCATAAGTTGTCTCAGAAAACATATCCAGGCCAGCGTTTTTTTATTAATAAGTTGTTCAATTATCACATACGCGTAGATACATTTTCTGAAACATCGAACATTATCAACATTAATATTTACTGACTCGTATTATCTTTTAAAAATGATGCTCAATTCAAAGACTTTAAATACGCTGCATCGAACAAATCGAGCTCGTTCGTTAAATAATTAGCCTTATTTCGTAAAACTTTAGCGCTACTAGTTGCTTCCTCTAATTTTCGTAGTGTACTTGCAATATTCTTTAGTTCGCTATCCATTTCAGATGTTGTTTCATCCACTAAATGGCAGAGACGTGCAAAAGTGCTAGATAGCTCTCTGCAATCACAAATTACAAGTTAGATATTAGAATTAATTTTCTGATGGTAAATACGAGATAAAACTTACTGTTGCACTTGATGGCTGCAGTTCGCTGACGTAAGATCTACTATTAGTTTCAATTTCTTTGTAGCGTGAGCTACGTACTGACGTTTAAATTCACGTTCTTTCGCTTTATTAGTCCACGTTAATCGTTCGTAAAGATACAAAGCACCATATATAGCACCGGTCACCGCTATGAGTCTCCAACCAATTGTTTTTAACATCTTAAAGGAACAATTTCGATAAAATAAATTTTGCTTCCCAGTGGAACAAACTTTTTTCATTGTCTAACATACTTACAAATCCAGCAACTATAAGTCCTCCCATTGTTCCTTGAGAAGTTATCGATGCAACCGCGATTTTAGTAGCCAACGACCAATCGTCCGATCTTGGTTGATGGTTTGAGGTAGTTGACATAAACTTCACAGAATCGACGCTTTCCGCTGGAGACATAATCGCTGGCGGTATCTGCAAACACGGATAAAATAACGACATTATTACAAACCTATTTTCTATTGTTGAACAATATTTTGTCTTACCTCTTGCGGATAATTAGTAATGGCCAATCTTTGTCCTTGTCTTCCCGCAAATCTGTTAATTATGGCTGTAATCCCCCAAGAAAATCGAAATTCCAAATCCTCATGAAAATCTGCGCATAAATTGTCACAATTTAATCTGTACAAAATTTCGAATGGCTCTCGTCTCGGTAAAATGTTCAGTGACATTTGTTTTTTATTCTCTGGCAGTAAGCTTGCCATGCGTTCTGTCATTTCTCTCTGAGAGTTTTCAATATTCAGTGCTAATGCGGTACTGAGTCTCGCTCTTAAGTTAGAACCTAGAACGTAGAATTATAAAGTTAGAAATTTCATAAAATGATTATACAGCGAGTAAATTTACGAACAACATTACCTAAGCCATTTTCTACATGTGCATGAAGTTCCCGTTTATATACATTTAGAACTAGCGCGTCGGTATGGAACGGAACACTAAATTCATCAATAAGAACGGATAATCTACGAATTTCTTCGCTCAAAGCTTTCGATACTCTTTGCTCCACATCCTCTACCATGTGATGAATTTTGTCCTTCATTTCTTGAGTCAGCAACATTAACTGTTGTTCCGTGTAATTTAACTTGTCATGGACTTCTTTTTTAACGTGCAGTTGTTCACTTTTCATTTTTTGCGTCCTGTCCAATATCTCATCTAGAGTTTGTCGTATTTCCCTGAAGAACGCACATTTCATTTCATTTTATTTTATACGTTGAAGAATAAATATTTGGAATGTATCAAACAAGTAATAAATTACTCACGTAGCGATGTGTTTTCCACGTTGAGAGTGCTGTTCGAATTTCGTTTTCACAGCAGACTTTGAGATACATTCTTCAAATTTTCGTTCGAAATCTTGAAATTCGAAATATCGAGTTTGAAACCCTTCTGCTAACGCACCATCTGCAAGGCGATTTACAATTATTAAGAACAAATCGTTCACACGAGTTATAGATAAAGAATTCAAGCATCGTACTATGAGAAGGTTGTCCACGTTGTTCTTGCATACGTGCTTGCAGCGTTTCTTTCGCTGAAACGAAGAAAACTCGTTCTTCGGCATCTTTGGGCGTGTAAACTTTTAATTCTCTTGACAAAAAGTCGACAGCTCGTTCTTGATGCTGTGCCCTCACCTACGCAAATGTAAATTGTAAATAAACATAAGCTAGATTTGCAAATAGCAAAATAAAAAAACAAGAAGCGTGTAGTTAAATTTCTGTTGTATAGTATAAAAAATAGAACTGATGCACTGTCAACAGAAAATTCTATTCGAGTTAATTTCAATGAGTATTTTTCCATGCTGCAACATTTGTGCACACTGTCTCTATTGTTCAGTGCATCGTTGACTGCGATTATGATTAAAAACACATGTGAAAAGAATTAAAAAATATAAGTTTCACTATATGTAAAATTTACATAATAAGATAACTTACCTCCTTTTGCTCTTTGACCAGCTAGGGGATAAATGGGGGTATTACGTAAATTATTTAAGTAAAGCTGCCACTGCATACAGCTACATATTAATGAATTCGTGCTTCACACATATATATCTTGAATATACTAATATTAAACCGTTTATGTGCAAACAGATTTATAAACAATATGTAGTACCAGCTTTAATAGAAAGAAAATCGAAATTTTTTTTGTAGATAAAATTCAATTCACTTTCAATAAAGAATATCGTTTTTAATGAATTTCTTTACAGTGCTATTATTCAACTTCTCTCTCTCTCTCTCTCTCTCTCTATATATATATATATATATATATATATATATATATATATATCTATTTCTATAATTTTATATAGCACATACCTGTTCGAAAAATTCTGGTTCTGAGGCAGATGCATCCCATCTGTTATTCAAAATGAAGATATTTGGCTTAGATAATTTTGTAGACACTTTGTGAAAAAAATTCTTCTCCTGTAATTGTATTGTCATGAGTATGTACAATTCAAAATGATACAATATAAAACACAACAGAATTTAGTTAATACATACTGTCACCATTAAAGTAGATTCAGCGTTAGCTACTAACACAAAAACATCTGCATCCAAGCAATGTTTGTCAATCCATTCATCCAGATTTGGTGTTACATCGACTCCAGGACTATCAACAAATACTACATCATCTCTTAATAATAAACATTTTTCCTTTGGCCAAAATATTCTCACTAGATGACTTTCACATAGCTTTTCTTTACAGAGAGCATGACCTAATTGGCCAACCGATTGAACAGGTTGTTTCTCAGTGGATCCTTCTGTGATCAAATAAGATTCACCATTATCCGAACCTTCAACTTGTAAGAAACAATTTGTGGTGTGTCCTATCCCACTTGGCAAAATTTTATCACGTAACATTGCATTAATAACTGTACTCTTCCCGTTGCTGGTTCTGTAATATTTTGTAATATATATAAAATTTGGATTGATGATCTTTAACAACAAATCCTAACTTATATACCTTCCAAAAAACGCAACTTTCATGTGATCTCTTTTAAGTACATCTCTAATTGCATGGACTTTGTCAACATAGCTTTCAACCCTTTCTCCCTCCTCTGCTGTAACGATATTACGTTCCGCTTGCAGCGCTACAAAAATATTTAATGTCGTGATTTCATTTTCAACTGTTACATACTTCAAAGGAAAAAAGAATTACTTACATTTCATGAATCCCACAGTGTCCTGTACATAGTCCTCTATTTCCACAAATATGTCATTGATCTTTTTCTTCGCTTTAACGAAAATCTGAAGCGGAGAATTATCAGTTCTTATATCTGTTGACCTTAAATGGCTGTCTCCCGCAATCATAGACACTGTACGATTGATGTAGGCAGCCATAATTTCTTATTTATTGTGCGTGTAACGCGTTTGGCAAAGTAATAAAAAATACAGTGCAATATTTTGGGCAGGACGATGATGCAGTGCACGGCATGCGGGATCAACTGAAATCATAAAAAAAAGCAATAATTAAATATCTTCTAAGAACAATCTCTATCTACAAGATTAATAATATACATTTTATGAATAGCATATACAATCATAGGGTGCTTAACGAATATATATATATATATATATATATATATACACAATAACAACACATATATTAAGCAATACTGTAATATTCACTTGTTTATTTAAATACGGAAACTAAATTGGAAAAAGGGAGAAATGATATAGTGTAACACAACAAAATTTCAGTATATCAAGACAATACAACATATCAAAATATTGCACATTTTGTCACTAAGATTCACGTGTAATGTTCCGAATAAGATAAATGTTTGTGTTCTAAATTTTCTGAACATTTCTGTGTAACGTATATACATATAGTTAATTGCATGAAATATGACATATACTAAGCATTATAAGACATTTTAATGTATGTATATATATGACAAAAAACCTTGTTGTCTTTAGTCATTGAAGTGTCCTTTGTTTCAATATAAATGAGATGCGCGTTTCAATCCGTCCCGTTATCAAATCAACGTCTCCAAATCTTCTAGAACAGTTTATCAACATTTTTACGTCAAGTTCGGCATCAACGACTTATGCACAAATACTCAAAGAAACAATCTTGATCGATCTTTTTGCGTGTCGGAATAAATGATACAACAAAGTATCTTGTTTTCAGGTCGAATGAATTGCTCAAGTCGCCGCATATATCAGTCGTGATATTTATAAATTTTGACAATTTTGAAATATATTATACGTTTTGTACAAAATTATTGCAACAGAACTTTCTACGCTTTCAACATTTCACACTACAAATAAAAATACACGCCTCAATGAAGCAATATGTATCTCCTAATCGTCGCTCAAGTCTTTCTATTTAAAGAAAATAAAAACTTGTTAATGAAAAAATTGAAAATATAATTTTAGATCGTTCGGCCGAAACCTAACCTAAAACGGAGTTTCGTTTTGGACTAAAGAAATTGGTCATCTTACCGTTAGTGGTTTACGAGTCCTCTAAAGATATCATATTTCTAGTTAAATATGATTTTAATCGTGCGTAAAACAGTGAACAACATTTTGAGAGTGCAAAATATTTGACGAATTAACGAGATCGAAGTACATTAAAATAGGCTCACATGTGAATTGAAGTGGTAACAAACACGTGACACTCTGTGAAGAATCGAAGGCTTATTTTTATACGCTGTTTCTAGTTTCCTTGAAACTGCGTACGATTTATCGGCAACGTCAAGTACTTTACACTGATCGAGATTCGATTGTGTACAATTTCATATAATTTTGAAAATTTAATTTTCATGAAAATCATCGTAATGTTGCGAGCTGGGTTGGTAATTTTGAATAACGCGCCACGAGAGAATTATTAATATCGATGCAATTATAATTTAGATGCGATAAAACTGTCGTGTCACTTTTACAAAATGTAAAAGAATAATAATCTAAATGTTCTCGAGAATGCAACACATGCCTAAAATTAATTTTTCGTGAGAACATTTTTATATTACACTTTTCATATTATACATACTTGTACATACTATGTTAAATGCTATTTTTATTTTTACGCCTTATATCTAACATCCATAAATGTGCTTACAATTCACCGGCAACGTTAAATACTTTACACTGATTAAAATTCGATTATATACAATTTTGTACAATTTTAAAAATTTTACTTTCATCGAATGCATCGCGAGCAGATATCGGCAAATTTGAATAACCCGCCACGAGAGAATTTTTAACGTCGTATTTATTTAAGACAAAACTATCATGCGAAAATAAAAGAAATACTTTTGTAAAATAAAAGAATAATAATCAAAATGTTCTCGAGAATGCATTACGTGTCTAAAATTAAGTTTTGGCGAGAACATTTTTTTTCTTTGTATTACACTTGTAACCTGCATCCGGTGCATTGTTCGTGTCTTTTAATAGCATAGCGGACATGATTGTGTCTCGTCCTCTGTGCACGAGGAACAACGTAGAAGATAGTTACTTTAACAACGAGTGGTCAGAATCAAATCCGACGTTACAGGAATACTATTTTCTGAAGCGATAACATGCCCAACGGAACTGTACATTCCATTAAAGTCCCAAGACTTTATAAAACTGCTGCCAAGATCGTACAGGAGGTTCGTGAGAAACATGGCAGTCTGAAAACGTTGATTTACCAAGGAAAACACCCTGTAAGTTGACACTCAAATATATTAAGAAACCACAAAGAAAAAATATTTGAAATTAATTGAACTAAGATTTAATTGATGATGAAATTTATCAAATTTGTCTTCGATTTTTCCCGATTTCGCGATCACATGGCGTTCGGCACGGTGCATATTTATTTATATCGTTGTCAATTAACGACATTACCCTTTTTCATTCGACAATATAGAACGTGTCTGCGATATATTCTTTGTGCTACAAAACACTGGCCAAAGAAACACAGTTAAACTACCTTTTAAACAAAATTAATATATTCATAAACGAGCCACGTCTGGACCCGTGGTTAGCGAGGATTTTGGTAACGGAGTTACTTTGGGGCAAGAAAACCTTGAAAGCTGAATGTAAACCAATTCAAACCGTGCTCGCGTACGAACAAAAGCTTCGGGAGGAGTTGAGCAATGCTGACGACGTTAAGCACCCTCCCAAAACAGGTAAAACATGTTTCATCACTTATCAATGAATGCGTATTATGTTTACAGAAATGAGCCGTACAGGGAAATTAATAACCGCATCCGATAATCGAGTCTAAGATACGTTAAGCTAACTTGTTCGTTAAGAGAGTTACACATCTGGATTAATGGTTCTGATCATCCGTAACAACCGTATACTTACGAGCCGGCATTCTAGAATTAAAAAACTTTTCTCTTGTATGCGTAAAGATCAGCAGAAAGTGAATCAGAAAGAAAGTTCTCCCGATCAGAATAAAGATCAAGGCGCAATTATGACTTTTGTGACTGTGTTGGGGAAATTGTTTATATACAGCATGGCTATGTTTACATTGCCATTCGTTGCATTTTTCGGAGTACAACATATTATGAAGGTTGAATTTCATGTAGATAGATTCGTGACGAATTGCATTTCTGTGTTTGCTGCTGTAATTACAGTGAATTTGATAATAACTTATTATGTCTATCAGGCGCTTCACGAGCCCGATAACGATGAGCCTTCTGCAAGTGATCTAAATGACAAAATTGATTAGATATTAAAGGAGATGTGTTTATATTGCATATATATACAAATACCTAATATATATTAATAACGGTTTAATATATTTGATATTTGTAATAATTATATACAGTATATATTTAGTATATATATATATATTTTTTATGATTATTGTATGTATATGATAATGCCAGTATTAAATATAGTAATTCACTGTGTATTTAACAATAAATAATTTGGCCAAGAAGAGCATGAGTTTTACTTTATATTCGTTGATCAATTACCTTCGTATAATTGTTAAAAAATGATCTTCAATTTTTTTCAGTAAAAAAACCGAGATATGTTCGTATCAACACATTATTACTGCCATTAGAAAAAGGGATATCTCATTTTCAAGAAGAAGGATGGTGTATCATGCCACAATGTTCGAATTATACAGAATATTTATACGCAGTAAAGAATTTAAAACGACCGAACTTCATTCAAGATTTTCATATTCCTGAATTACTTGTTTTTCCAACTAACACAATTTTTTACAATCATCCTAAGTACGAAAGTGGAGAAATTGTTTTACAAGACAAGGTAATTTTGGCCCGAATTGATTAATGCTTGTCACAACTAAAATTTTAATTATAATTTTATGCCTTCAGGCCAGCTGTCTTTCGTCACAATTATTGAATCCAGCACGAGGATCCATGGTACTTGATATGTGTGCTGCTCCTGGAATGAAAACATCTCATTTAGCTGCAATAATGGAGAATACAGGGTAAGATTGTGCTATCCATTAGCTCTCATTTATTAAGCAATATTTCTACAATTTAATTTCACATGATGTTTCTAGGAAAATTTGTGCAGTGGAGGTTAATGAATTTAGATACCAAATGTTGTGTAAAACAACTAAGAAAACAGGTGCCTCTAACGTTGAAACTATCCATAAAGATGCGTTAGCTTTGAAATCAGATGAATATCCAAATGTGGAGTATATTTTAGTTGATCCAACATGTTCTGGTTCAGGTAGACTACTGCTTCACGACTATAAGAGAATATTTCATAAATAAAGAGATAATTTCAATAAATTCTTTTGTTATAGGTATGTTGGACAGACAGAAAGCGTTTGGCAAAGAGAAATACGATACGATGCGCCTTAAAAAACTACAAGCTTTCCAAGTTTTGATGTTACGACACGCCTTGTTAAATTTCCCGAACGTGAAAAGAGTCGTTTACAGCACTTGCTCCACTCGTCCAGAAGAAAACGAGCAGGTGGTGGGTGAAATTCTCGAGAATGTGCAGAACGCGTATAAGCTTCTTCCCGCGAAAGAGTTGCTAAATAGTAACTGGCTGAACTTCAGTTCGAAAATATACAATTGTTCAGACAAATGCCTTTACGTCAGATCCAACGTGGATCTGTGCAATGACTTCTTCATTGCTGTATTTGAACGAGATTTCGATGTCCCATTGCCCGAATACAGAGGCAGGAAACAACAACTACAACAACAGGTTGCTTCAAACAACCAGGAAAAAAAACAGATAGATGTTTTACACGCTGAGGATGCAAATACAACACGGAAACCGAAGAAGCTTGGTAAAAGGAAGAACGCGAATGAAGATATTTTTCAGAATGAAGAAACTTCTGAGAATGAAGAAACGAAGGATGGTATTTTCATTGACAGTGTTTTGAATGCTTCTTCCGATTCGATCGAGTTTATCCAAGAGGTAAAAAATGACAGCGATGATAATACGTCTCAAAATAACGATTCTGTCGTAGACATTGAGCCAGTAATTAAAAAGCGAAAAAAGAAAATTAGTTCAATGATGATGAAACTACCTCGTAATAGATATCGACTGTCCCAGCACAAAGAACTCAGATTACAAAAGAAGAAAAGGAAACTCCCCTAAAGATGTAATTGTTGCTGAATGTTTCTTTATAGTTGTTGATATTTTTTGTACTGGACTTGCGAACCTGGTCTGTATATACTAACGAATTAAAGAAAGAAACAGAAATAATATGTATTTCTTTTTCTTCCTTATTCAATTTCCTTCTTATCCGCGTGATACCCTTTCAGTTATTTTTACCGTCATCTCCGATAAGATCAATGACTTTTTATCGCGGCGGTGTCGCAGCACGAAATCCAAAGCACGCATCACGTAACCGATCTCGCAGTTGCCCTTCAGGTCAAACCTGTTAGAAAATTTCACAGCGACACAGTGGAAAGAAATAAACAGGGTAATCAAATTAAACGAGACCATGAAATTATGTATCAGATTCTGTTACTTTTTCTTTCCCTTTAATTCCACTCTGATTCTTCCTTCGCTCGATGTACAAAAAGGTCCTTTCATGAAAAAGAACGATAGGTTAAAAAATTAGTTGATAAATGCCACGTATTCGTGCCTGCTCGTGCTCAACTTAACGTCGTTATTTCTCTCTCATGATTCAAGAACACGAGAAATCGTTCGTTCCGAATATGAAATTCGTTTGAATAATCATCCTAAATCTGAACCTCGGCGGGGGGGGGATATTGTTAAAACATTCCTGATAATCCTTATGATGTACATGATGTTTCCTCGATGAGCGATGAAAAATACGCCCTAGCCACGTACCACCCTTATCTTGCTGTTCTTGGAACCAAATGCATTCTGTATGAACGCTCCTCCAGTGCCTTGTCGCGTTGACCTACAAGGTCTTTGAATGCCGTTCGATAACGATCTTTTGATAAACCGACCTCTTATGAATTCTGGTGATATTTGATGATAATATGGTCATGGTAATCGCGTTACGTATAGCGTAACCGTACCGACTGCGTCATTAATTACGTATATGCATGCTAATGGCCTAATCTGGCATCTTTATAATTGCCTCTGAAATGCAAATATTGCCTTGTACAGCGTGTACAATTGATTTGAATTTAATATTGTACCTATATAACTATATTGTATAACTATGTATAACTATATACTTATATCTAACGATATAAGTATACTAATAACTAATATAATATACAAATATTATATATATATATAACTAATATTGTAATAATATATATAATAATATGAGTACACTAAGTATACTATTATATATCTAAAAAATAAGTATACTACTAACTCATAATATTTTAATAATGTAAGTATATTAATAACTAATATTATAATAATATAAGTACATTAATAACTGATATTTTAATAATTGTGATAGTATAAATATATTAGTAACTAATATTGTGACAATATAAGTATATTAATAACTGATATTGTAATAATACAACTATACTGATAACTAATATTAAAACAATATAGCTGATGACTAATATGGTAACTTGATTTTAATATTGCAGTAGCTTTGCGTTGTCAGTGCCTGTTGTGTTTAGAAATTCGTGGATCGCAGCGAAACAAAGAGAAGCATGAGCAACGCTAATTAATGTGCCACACAATAGGCGTATGTCGTAAACGCGAGGAAGACAGCCGATGGCAGCAGGATAAGTAGAGGCCAGTCAACTGTAGGGTGAAAGCAACTTCGAGCAGGTAGCACACAGCGCAAAGACGATATCACTGTAACGATTGTTTCACTTTAACGCGTGTCACGTTTATAAACTGGTGCCAGGATTAATAGCTTAACTATTCCAGAACGGATGTTAAGAATGAAAAAAAGAAAAGAGCACATCAATTAGAAAAAATATCACTGAAGGAAGACGCGCTACATTATTAATAAAATTCGTTAGTAGCTACATTGTTAGTAAGATAATTATAAATTAATAATGCATGTCAATCAAGCGAGTATTGTTAGGTATTATGATATTCGTCGAAAAATGTCCCGAGTATCACTCGAACTCTATTTTTACTTACTTCAGAACGTTTTGAAGTTGTGAAGGAAGAAAAGGAAGGGGGAAGAAAAAAAGGGAGCGATCAGGAACTAGTTTTGGGGGCAATGGCACTTTCAGTTTTATTGCAAAGTCGATACAACGAAAGGAAACACGAAGTTCGCCTGACCGGCCGGAAAAACTTCTGGATATCGCGTGAAATCATCGAGACGCGTTTCTTTGTTCCCTGGTGGACTAGAAAAAAAAACTTTTCTCTTTCTCTAATGGCTCGCCCCCTAATCGGATATCGGTACTTCCGCGACACGAAACCCGTTGACCTGCTTGGCCCCCATAGCCCCCCCCCCCTCCGTTTGTTTTCAAGCGCGACAGCTCAGAACTTAACCTCTGTTTCATATGTGTTTCGCAACTCGACGATTTCTTGAAATATCAGATCCGAACGAGAAGAAAATGTTAACCGTTAAAAAAACAGTACAATTAGGCGAGAGAAATGAAACGAAACGTTACACCGGTTTCACCTTTTTCTTCAACTTCTCTTGAATTCGTGATTAACAGCACGAAGATAAAACAAAAAAAGATTCCAGATTAGAGAAAAGAAAAACGTGTTAGCTTTTCAACTTTTAGCAACGTCTCCCCTCCCGTTCTTTTCTTCATTTCCCATTCGAATTCCATCCGAGAGCAAACGAGTATTTCGAATAGTCGAAAGGGGAAATACTGAGATTCAGTATTCACCGAATCCTGCTGATTCACGCTTACCGTGATATACGAGCCGCTCGGCCGCTCGATTACTTAAGTGGTTGAGGAACGAATCTGGTCAGCCGCCTTCCGCGGCGAACACGCAAACCCTGCCCGAAGTATCGACTATTCCACTCTGTGGAGGGAATATTATAAAGATGACCACTGCGCTACAACAAATCGATTTTCACGATTTGATATATCGTTAAATAAACGCGAATATTAACAGATACAGTGTGTTTAACAAAAGCTTGCGTGTCATTTTTCTGAATCACATTTTCGACATAGATCGAAAAGGTACACTTGAAATATTGCGCGCTCGATCGACACGTTCTGTGCTACGATCCACGAAGAAGTTTTTCAAGCCATTTGGAAGCTTTATTATGAAACGAAGAATTTTTAAAAAATTTGTTATAAATGTATTGACATATTTGATCTTGACAACATGCCGCATTTATCTTATTCTCGTGGGGCGTGATCATTTCTTTTTTTTTTTTTTTTCTTGTTAAAATCGGTAACTCAGTTAGGTAAGATGCTGTAAAATTTGTTACTGTCATATAAAATAACATAGTAATAAAATAATAATAATAAAGTAAATATTATTTATTAGTATTTAGTATTATTGTATAGTATTATATAATTTTTATAGTATTAAATTTATATTACATTATTAATTATAATATATATAATACATTATAATTTAGAATATATAATTTTGCATAGTATTATGTAGTATTATATAATAAGTATATATTGTATAGCATTATATAATTTATATAATTATTACTATTTAATACTATTTATCATTATTCAGAACATAAACAGTAATAGAAATATTTAAAACAAAATTTTTTACTCCAAATTAATTTTGACATCATTAAAAAATTGTTTGTTAAAATAATACTTTAAAATTAAATTTATTGCTTTGTTCTACAACTGCATCTTAAACTCTAGACACTTTTCTTGATAATTATAGTTTTTGCCCTATTATAAAAATTGTAAGACACTTCAAAAGAAAAACTATTAATCGTAATAACGTATACGGCCCACGCGGCCTAAACGGAAAGTAATCAAAAATCGGCCCCACAAAGAACGTGTTAACAGTGTGTCCAACCTCCAACATTAGTGATTATTGTTTGGTCACTTCCCATCAACTTATTTCAGCATACGAGACAGGCAAGGATCTCCATATTTCTCAAGTTACGACTTAGGATCTTCTAGGATTTATTAAGACACATGTCGTGTCCAAGCACTAATCGCTAGTGGTGGAGATTGAACACGATATTAGTCGTGTGCATAACAGTATATTTTGGATGTACTTTCGATTCGTGTGAAACTTTTTACAAAAAGAACATTTTGTCTACACCATATTTCTTCACGTCGAGCAAATGTTATACGATCATCTATCACAAAATCAAACCGAACTATGTTCGACGAACGATTTTCTAGTTGGAAATTTTTATGCAAAGAAGACGATTGAACGCGCGGCATTAACATTATCGCTTGTTTCGCGTTCGACCTTCGCGACAGCCCCTCCCCCCTCCCCTCTCGCCCCGCTGTATCTTGTACTCGTATCGTGCATTCTGCAATTCTTAAAGCTTCATGCGGCTAATCATCCTGGGCCACCAGGTCCGATAAGAACCCCGGTGTTCCTTGTTCGTAGAAATGCAAACTGCCTGTTTTGGGTTGTTGAAAAGAAAAAAAGAAAAGATATCGAGTATGTGATTTGAAACTGGAACGTGTTGACCAACATACACGTCGTTTCGACTTTAGCTGCCAGCAAACTTCAGTTACCAGCATTATCGAAACGTCTCGTTTTATTGCCATTGTTGGCGATCTTCTCGATGGTGTTAGACCAGTGGTTCCCAATCTTTTCTTGACCACTCCCTCATCCAAGTATTTCTAAACTCCTGATGCCCCACTCCTGTGACAAATGTAATTTTTATTATTCAAACAGTGACGTGCAGGAAGTGTAAAAGGCCATTAACTTGGTGTAAACGAGCTTCCAAAAGACAAGACATTCATAAAAGAAAAAAATAAATGAACGAAAGTACCTTGAAGAAATCACTAAGAAATTGTAGAAAAAATAACAATGAAATGAAGTAATATGATATGATTGTTATAAAATAAAACAAAGGTACCTAACAAATTTCAGGATACAATTTGAGCTCGTCTTAAATGAAAAAAAAAAAAATCACGAATTGCCCCCCCGCCCCGTAGGAAACGCTAGACTGTCGTCTCTCATGTCGTTCCTCATTCGTCGCAGCGCACTTTCGCGATCTGGATCTTCGGCCATTCGACGCGAAACGTCTCATTTCGCGCTGCTAATTATTATCGAAGTTCCACTCGATCGAGCGTCCACTGCCTGTTATTACACGCAAAACTCAGTCCGCGTTACACGGTACAAACGTTCTCTCGATTGAGGTTATAATTGTTTGGCGTATTAATGACGTGCCATACGTATGTATACATACGTATGCAAATGCGCCATGCTTCTATGCGAAATTTTTGAACAATTTTTTTTAAACGAAGCAGTCACGTTCCTCTTCTCAGAAATCGCAATCTTCTGCACGCAAAATGCCTATATCCCTATAAGGATCGCTCTCCTTGAGAATTTTCCAAAGTCCGCTACGATATTCTTACGTATGTTTTTACGATGCATTGCCAAATGTCACGAATCCTCGCGAAACGAAGCCGATTGCGAATTCCTCTTTACCTCTGAAGAAAAATTTCTCCCTTACCCCTCTCCCCTCTCCCCCTTCCTCTTAAGTTTAACGCTCAACTACTCTCGTCTTCTGTTCCAAGTTAACACACTGTACGCTAGTAGAGGACGTGTCAGTATGTTTTTAATGCATCGTTGGTCGAAATGAGATCCCCATGACGCGTAACTGATAGATATATCATATGTAAAGTAAAATATAGGTTATTTTTACAAGTAAAGATATAAGTAACTAATTTATAAGCAAAATACAGACTATTTTTTTAAGTAAAGATATAAGTAACTAATTTATAAGAAAAATATAGACTACTTTTATAAGTAAAGATAAAGTAAAGTAACTAATTTATAAACAACATATTTTTTTTTATAGATTATTTTTATAAGTAACTGATTCATAAGCAAAATATAGACTATTTTTATAAGTAAAGATATAAGTAACTAATTTATAAGCAACATATTTTTTTTATAGATTATTTTTATAAGTAAAGATATAAGTAACTAATTTATAAGCAAAATATAGACTATTTTTATAAGTAAAAATATAAGTAACCAATTTATAAAATATAGACTATTTTTTTCTAAAATTTATAGACGTTTACAAACTTAACCAAGAAACAGCTTTCGATGAGGGACACGATACCTTGGAAAAGAGGATTGTTTCTTGTAAAATATGGAATTCTAACGTTTACTTTAGAATGTACTATCTTTCCTGGGGGTGTGCTGATTCCCTCCTATTCTGCCATTTCGTTAACACTAGAACTACCACCGATGAAAACATAAAATTTCCATCAGAGATGTTAAAGTAAAAAAAAAAAAAAAAAAAAGAAAACTTTACAATACACAAGCTCTTATTCTTATTATACATTTTACAAAAGATCATTCAAATCTCTCAAAACACGCTGTTTTACCTCTCTAAGGTATCCAACAGCAAAAGCTACAAATTGGTCATTTCGATGGTTCTAGTGTTAAACATAGTCTTTGAATATTCTCTGAATTTTCATTTCTTCTGTTTTCCCATCGATTTGCGAGAGCTGAGGTGGACGACGATCGGGAACGCAGGGGACGAGGCTTGCGCGTAGCTTCCTGGTACGCGGTGCAACAAGTTCGGTGCTCGTTTCGCCGGCGTCGGTTCACTGACACGGGGCGTCGATGCCGGCAGGAGAACGGCGACGTGGACGACGACGACGACGGCGGCGCCGAGGTAGCGTGGTTCGCGGCTGTCCCTCGGAACTCGACACACTCGACGTCGGGACGCCATCGTCGAAGGACGCATGAATATGTATACGATCGTGGCTGCCCGGTATTGTCTCGCGTCCGAAGAAGAGTGATACTCGGTGTCGATGGACGATCAGTCGACGCACGTACCGGTGCTCTTCCCTCTTTCTTGATCTTCTACGTGGTGAAGTTGGTGAAATTACTATCATCATTATTGCCATCTTCTTGGAGACGATGACTTCGTTCCTTCCCATCGTCCGTTGTTCCCTTGTTTACCAATTGTGACCAGAGCGTGTTCGTGTTCCGTGAACAGGTACTGAAGACGTGGAGAAGAATGAACTGAAAGAAATCGATCGGCTTGGTGAATATCCGGCGGTGCGTAGGAATGAATGAGAGAAGGCTCTAATTGAAAAGGCCACACCTCCACTGGCTGGCTGGCGACTGGCAAGCACACATGCACAAGTAAATCGATTTATGTTAATTTTGATGGTCACACTGCGTACACAGACTGTCACGAAATTTCTGACTGATTTGTGCACAGGGAAAGCGTCACGTTTTTACTTCAATCAAGTTACATCGATCAGAACGCGAAGAATCCATTTTCGATCGGTGGTTCCTCTAGCCCCTCGCCGCGAGGCTATTGTACAAAGTTCGTGACCTTAACTCCTCGAGGAGTTCGCCTCAGTGAGTGTTACGCAACGTAATTACGTGACATTAATCTTGAACCGCTTTGAGCCCTCAGAGTAACAGTAAACTATAGTGAAAGACACGTTCACTGGAAAAACGGTTGCTCACGTGCTCGCATGGGACTCGCGCGCGCGTCGTTTTAATTAAGATGAAGGGAGACGATCGATTGATCTGCAGTGAACTGCAGTTGTAAAATAAAAGTGCATTGTAAGCAGGGAGATCGATCGGGAATCCACCACGGCAAATCACGCGACACGTGGACGTACGAAGGCCCTTTTGTCCTTTCCAGTCGCCGTTTCGCCGCGTGCCGCGAGCGTACAGAAAAGAAAGAAAAAAAAAAAAAGGAAAAAAGACATGGAGTCTTGAATCCTCACGGAAGAAACAGTACCAACGATCCATCAATTCTGACACGGGCAATTTCACGGGGAAATAACTTTCCTGGAAGGAACGCTGCATCGTCGCCTGGTCATTGGTCGGTCCTCGAGGTACGCAGAACTAACAACTCGTTCCAACCTTAACCTAAAGTGAAATTATTCGAATTATCAATCAGACCTAGATTTTGTGAGATTTCAAAGGTTTTGGGATTTTTTAAATTTTAATTTAAAGATGTACATTACCGTCACGATGCGAAATTGTATCTGTATTCATCGTTGTTGAGTTTTTTTTTTAAATTTAATCACAACAGGCAGACTGTCGTTGACATAATAATTGTTGTTGTCCGTTGTTTGAAATCGACAACTCTCGAGAACTCATTCTTACTCTCTTGTTGCAACTTTACCTAGAATTCAATTAATCGAACTATCAGTCAGATTTCAATTAACACTTTACCTACCTGCTCATGATGGAAGTTGTCGTTCACTAACCGCCCGGCTCTTTGTTAGTTGGCCGCGAAAACATACGTGCCTACTTATCAAGCTACGATGCTCAATGTAATTACTTGTAAACTAATATTCGTATAATACCTTGAACGTAATAACACTCTTCGTGAAATGAACTGAATTTCTTTAACATTTTTTTAAAGTGTGACACACGAGTATTACAAAATGTACAGACAAAAGACGTTCTGCTTCTTATTTCTTTCGATGCACACACAATACATTGCTTTTTCTACTAGTCACAAATGTTTTACTAACCACGAGAAAAAACGAGGGGTCGATCGCTAGGTCCATCTGATCGGCAAACGTCGATAACAAAAAAAGTAATTAACAAGTAATTATCGATCGGTAACCGTTGACCATTGGAAAGCCGATTAATCGGCTAGCAGTCGATAACCATTAACGTAAAAGAATGCCGATTAATGGGCTTCCGATAGATAAAATGTTGAAGAAATTTAAGATAGACGATTAATTTACAAGATATAAATTACCATCGTGATGCGAAATCTATCTTATCATTCATTGTTGCAACATTGAGTTTTTGGAAACCTCGTTACAATGTTTTACCATTATTGACAATAATTAATAATTCGCTGTCCGAGATCCACTTCTCACTCTCTTGTTGCAATTTTACCTAGAGTCAAATTACTCGAATCATCGATTTCGCTTAAAGAAACTTAAGACAGTGGCGATTAATTCAAAGATATAAATTACCATCGTGATGCGAAATCTGTTTTATCATTCGTTGTTGCAACATTGAGTTTTTGAACGAAAAACAACAATTCTTATCTCTCGAGGCAAGAGAGAAGATTTCCTCCGATTGTTTACGTTCGATGCAAAAGCTTGGATTTCCTTCAGGGACCCGTTTCGTTGATCCCGGAGGAGGAACGAGACGAAACGAAACAGAGAGGCTGTGAAAGAAAAGAAGAGGAACGAGGGTGGCGGAAGGTGGCGGCCTTGCGCCGATGATCGCCGCTGAAAATCAGCCGAGTTTGCGTGCCGGCTCCAGCCTGGGGCAGTTCGAGGAAGCAGCGGGCGACGGAAGCGTGGGCGGCGGCAACGAGGCTGGTGGAGCCGGTGGTGCGACCACTACCTCGGAGCCAGGTGAGAGAGCTAATTATCCAACTCGAGATAGATTGCGATCGTCCGTGTATGTGTTCCGGCAACCAGACCGCCTAGATCCCCGGTCCTAGATACCGGCGCGTGGTAAAAGAGTGCGGCGCAACCTCTCATGGCACGTATAATAATCGCTCTCCCCCGATCCTGTTATCAGGCAGATGAGAGATTAATTTTTATTTGGCTTCTTGAAATTCATGAGAGCCTTCGAAGGCTTCGTCCCGAGGTCGAGTCTTGAAATCTTTTCTTGAAGAAAAAAAAAGAAAGAAAGAAAGTACGTTGAGAGATTAGGAAGAAATATCGTTTCGCACCTCTGTGTTTTTCCTCTCTCCCCCGCCCCCCCCCGTACGTGAGATAATTTCGCAGTTAACGGGACTATGTAGTTTTGAAAGGGTAGTCGTAAAATCGTTTCTCTCTTGCGTTTGCTCGCGAACCTAAAAAGTAAACAGTCAAAATTAAACGAACAAAGGGAAAATCGATACTAAAATAAATCCCTAATTTTTTTTATTATATATTTAATAAAATTAGTTTTTCTTCTTACATTGTGGTGTTTTGTCGAAAGAAAAGAAACAAATAGGCCCATCCCATACGTGGTATATTTTATTTCTTAATTTCAATTCAGAGGCATATCATCGTCCTTTGATATATTGGAAGATTTTTTTACCAACATTCTCGAATTATTAATATTATCGTAATACGATAGGAAAAACTTCTCTCTTACGTTTGCTCGTGACCCTAAAAAAAAAAAAAATAAATAAATAAATAGTAAAATTACAAAGAAAAATGAGCAGAAAGTTCATCGACATTGGTTCCGCGACGTTGCCCGTGACAAACAGGTGTAATGAAGAAAGAGGAGCAGGAGGCGGCGCAGAACGAGAATTCCCCGAAAGAGTCGAACGGTACAGCGGTGACAGTAGCTACACCTAGCGGCGTCGGGACGACGGTGTCGGTGGTGAACGCGAGCAACAGCACGACAACGACGACAACGACGACGACGATGCCTGGTGGAGGCGCTCGCAGCGACGTGGACGAAGAGGAAGAGGAGGAGGAGGAGGCGGCGGGCGAGGAAGAGGAGGAGGAGGAGGAGGATGTGGAGGAAGAGGAGGACGTGGAAGTGGAGGGTGGAGCGGCGCAGGAGGCGGTCGGTGGCGGTTTTCCAGCGAGCGAGGGTGGGGGTGGAGGCGGCATGGCCGGCTTCTGGAGGCAGAGCAGACCCTCCAGTCCCCGCATGCCGCCTCCGGAGCAGCCGGAGCACAGGCCTAAGAGCCGACACGAGCCGGCGCCCGCGAGATACAACAACCTCGGCTACTGGAGGGCCAGGAGAGTCACGTTTTACAAAAATGGCGACCCGTATTTCCCCGGTATCGAGTTCAGGTGAGTCAGGACGGCTGGAAAGGTTGTGAAAATGAAACGCCTTTGTCGCTTTATCGCTCGACGCGATCGCACGTCCACCGTTCTAGCTTGATCCTTGTGTCGTGTGCACGAAGCAACCAACCGCCTAGTACCAGCGCTTACGCTAGTACCTTTCTTGGATGCAGGTGGCGTGTCCACTCTTCGTGGCCTTGATTCTGCTGCTATGAATGAGATTCTCCCTGCGACACACTAGAAAGATACTAGCGCGTGTGCAAACTGCTGTTGCAAGTGGTTTCGTTTCCCCTATGTGTTTCAGAGTTATATGTTGACATTTTGCTGCGTGAACGTTTTTCTTTATTTGCTTTTTGGCGGTGCGAAACGGAACTCGTTATCGTGGTGATGAACTTGCAGGTTCAAGCCAGGAAGGGACATCGGTTCCCTGGAGGCGCTTCTCGACAGACTGTCCCTGCGGATGGACCTGCCCAGAGGGGCGCGACACATCTTCTCCATGGACGGCGACCGGAAGATCACCCTGGACGAGCTCGAGGACGGCGCCTCGTACGTCGTTTCCAGCTACAAAACGTTCAAGGTGAGCGAGAAAGAACTTTCTATTTATAGGTGATTCTATTTGTCGATAACGTCGCCGGATAAAAATCTCTCAGAGGCCAGAGAAAAAACGAAGGCGGGGATCGTTAGAGGAGAAGGAGGGAGAACAAAACTGCGCAGAGAGGAAGAACCGTTACTTTCCAATCAGGTTTATTTACGCGTGTTTATTTACGGATGTTTCGAGATTACTCGAAAAGAAAAGAAAAGAAAAGAAAAGGTCTTAATCGGCCACCGGCGGAAAAGTGGGTCGTTCGATCTGATACATTGCACGAAGAAGAAATAAGGTCCTTAAGACACAGGATCGCGTGTATGTGTAGATCAAATCTCTGGTCAGGTAACAACGCCACCAGCCCCTCTCGCCCACTCCCTCGAACGACGAGAGAGAACCAATCTCATTACGACAGCGATAATTCAGCCAGCGTGCAAGGACTTATGCACGGACGAGAAAAGTAAATATCCTTCTCTGCGCTGGGGTGGTCGTCACCTGGGGTGGTGTGTCGTTGTCGTGTAATTAAAGCGAGCCTCTAGGGCCGGTGTGTAACCTACACACAACACGCGCTTAATATTCATGAGCCAAGGCTCTCGTGTGCCAAGAAGGTGGTGGAACGGAACGTTGAAACGCCAACGACTTCCACAAATGCGTTCAAATACTTTGAACGTCGTCGGACGACGCGTGTGCATACAGACACGACGTCAATAGAAGGTACAAGAGCCCCAGCAGTCGGGTCACGACTGGATGGTAATTTAGAAGAAAACTGCGTATGTACATTGTTGGGCGGCGATATTTGTGTGTATCTGGCCCAGATCAATCTCTAAGCAGGCCACACGCAATACCAATTTGCCTGGTTTGTCCAATCATTGCTCTCTGTCAGTCTTCTTCGACAAACGTCCAATTCTGAAGGCCAAGTATCGCTCGAGTCGATCGTGGAGTCAAACAAGGATCACGAGACTCGAGAGGATCCTCTTCCTCGACAAACGTCCAATTCCACAGGCTGTGTTTCCCTCGAGTCGATTCTAAAACGCTTATGTTCGCAGAGACTCGAAAGTTGAGGGACGGGTCACCTAAAGAAAGAAAAAAAAAATGGTCCAATTAACGTCGAAACCTTTCAGCTCGATCCGTTCAGCCGGAGTGTTCATTATTTTTATGAAGGTGCCGATAGGAAGGATTGGATACCGTTTGCCGTTGCGTCATGCCACGGGTGAAGGGTGGCCCACGCCCCAACCTGATTTCTAGGTTTTAAGGTGTGACCAAGCCACTCGTTATATATCTTATCGTCAGGCAGTTTCAGCCTTCTTACCTCCTCTTAGCTCGTGTGTACGATCCGTTTTATTTCGATCGACGATAGAGTCTCTCGTGCCGGGTCAACTCTTAATCCGGCAAAGTGGCCGAAGCTTATGTTGTACCGATCCTATCGTTCTTACCGCCGCTTTTGCATGCCGATTGAAGTCCAGAATCGGTGTTCATACACACACCCGTGACCCATATCCATAGATCTCTCTATTCAAGCCGTTCACCCTTGACCCATATTACACCAAGTCAAAATCGATACTTCAAATGATTCTTAGTGTTTTGTTTACTACCTGAAATAAATGAATAAATAGCTTAAATAAGAAAGAAGCAAGAAATTAAATAAATGAAATAAACGAAGAAATAAATAAGAGACAATTGAAAAAAAAGTCACTTCTTTGTGGATGAATTTTTGAACATCCGGGTAACATACGGAAACGAAAATTGTGCTGGGTAATTCGTCCATTGTTTACCAAAGCCACGTGGCATGGGAGATGGACGTCTCGCGTAGAGGTGAATCTGGGCTTTCGTGGTAGGGATGGGAGCGTGTTGGCGAAACGGGGGAGGGAGAGTGTTACCACAGGGTTGGTTGGACAGCAGGGGGTGAAAAGGGCTGGCCAATTGGGTCTGCGGTTGCGCGCACACACAATTCCACTACCCTCTCGTCTCACCTCGGTCTCCCGCGCTCAAATGGTACGCCATCCTATTTCTCTTGATGCCTCATTATCGTGCCTCCATGTGCGTTCCGCTCGTCCGCACTCGTACCTTCATCCCCCACCGAGCCCCGTCTATTAATCCGTCTCTCTTCCACTGGTCGTTGCGGATAGAACGGATTGCGCGTTTGAACGATTGCTAGGTTTCTTCACCTCGCCGCGCCATGCCTGACCTGAATTTCTTTCCACACGGCGTCGCACCGCTCCGGGGAAAAAGAAATCTTATCCTCCGTTGATCTTCGCTTTCGAACTAAAAATGTAGGTCGGATGCTCGATCATTCGCCAAATTGTTCATTAACCTTACCTCGTGTTCCCTTTTAGCTTCAGTGATTCCGTAAACAAGCGAGAATTTCGCAAAATTTTAACCCATACGTCAGTTTTTCATGCAGCCTTCCGGTTCACCTGCTCTTTCTTCCCATTCTTCTTTCCGCGTGCACGGTTTTTCCCCCTATATGAATACGTGCACACACTCGAGTCGAGCCTCGCCTCGGGAACGCATGAATCACGCCGCAGCGGCGTGAGGCGAGAGGTTAGGTTCGTTATTTCCGTTAAGGAGAACCGATGCAGGGCTCTCGAGTCGTAGGGCAAGGGAAAGACCGTATCTCATTGACCGTTGGTCAAGCCCCGCAAGGGATCAATAAATACGACGTTCTCCGCGAACCACCGTCTACGATTCACGAACGATTTCAGCGTTGCTACTGTTCTCTCCCTCTCTCTCTCTCTCTTTCTGTCTTTAGGAACTCTCGACTTCTCTTCGACCAAAGTTCCAAAGTTTTCCCTCGTCTTTCTCCTGGAACGGTGAAACCCGTTTCTGTTATTGGGAAATTTATTGGCCAATGGCGTGAAATTGCGAACGACTTAGTGGGAGGGGTGGGGGGAAGCGATGACGCATCCGAGAGCTGCAACACACGATGAAAAATTAATGCCACGGGATAACGGAAATGACGAGAAACCGGTCGGAAGATATAGCGCCGATTACACTCGCCCCGGCTGTGTGAGTTGACGCAATCAATTATGCTCTCTGACCGTCTCTCGCAACTACGGCGTTACTACTGCGGTCGGAAGTAACAGTTTATTACTACTGCAATACAGTGTGATACACACGTGTTGGTACGCGCGAGACCGGCGGCCGCTCTCATCGAGGGAAGCATCGAACGTTACGGGGAACCGACAGTCGGCCGATTCGGACGCGTGACAGTGACATGGAACGATGACTGGTCGGGCATCGATGTCTCCGTCACTTACACAGGCTGGCCACTGAAAGACTGAATGATACAAAACAAGAGTAACTTTTACAACACTTTTGTTTTTTCAATTCTTTATTATCTTATTTGGAAATAATTAATGGATTTTTTTTCAGTATCGTGTATTTTCAATCTCCAACGGATGCTCCATAACCTACAAAAAAAGATTGAAAATGAACAACTTACGACTACGTTCAAACCTTTCAGTTTTTCAGTGGCCACCCTGTATTACTTAACCTCCCGCGTACTGTACGTGATCGTGCCGCTAATCTCTGTCGTGTGTTCATATATTGCTAACAATTATTTGTTTTAGTAGCAATGCTTGCATTATTTGCTTTTCAAAGCGTGTTTGTGTATATGTCTGTTTTTAAATGTAAGTTTCGTCGTTCCAATTCAGGATTGTTTTTTTTATTCAATCTTGTTACTGATTTCTATTCCATATAATACCACTAGTAATAAGTTTTAGCTTTGTTAGTAAAATTTTGAAAGTGTATTTTGTATTTACGTTTTTTCAAGTATAACTTTCAATTTAGGATCGTTCCTTTTAACCTCTTGCGCTGGAATGACTCTCAGTTTTAGGTATATTGAAATATAACCCAGGCAAAACAAATGAAAACTTTATTATTTCTTAGTAATTTCTATCCAGTGATATACCGATGAAATCAAAAAGAAGACGAACTATTATATAGGTTTGGTCACTCGTTATGGTCTATCAACCAGTTACTGGCGCAAGAGGTTAATGTTCAATTTTGTTATTATTTGTTATTGTTCGTACATTACTAACAACAAGTTGCTTTAGTAAAATTTTAAAAGTGTACTCGTATACTATAACTTTCATGTAATATAACTTTCAATTTATTATGTCAACAATCTTGTTATTGTTCCTATTACTAACAAGTTGCTTTAGTACAATTTTCAAAGTACACTCATGTATGATTTTTTTAATACAGGATGGTCACTGAAAGACCGAATGACATAAAAGAAAAATAACTTTATACAAACACACGTTTTTAAAATTTTTTATTATCTTATTTGGAAATATAATTAATGGATCTTTTTCTATAACCTGTAAAAGAAAGAAAATAAAAAAGTTCGAAAATGAAGACAAGTTATGACTGTCTCAAACCCTTCAGTTTTTCAGTGGCCATCCCATATAACTTTTAACGTAACTCAATATAAAAATTTAGGATCGTTTTCCATGTTCAATTTTGTCGATTATATTTTCATCAACTCCGCGAATAACGCAACAAACAACACGTAGCCCATAAATTCCTACCTTTGCAGGCGATATTTTACAATTGAATAATCGCCGCGGTTGTTTCTTTCCAATCGGCGATGGCACGCTTTCGAGCGTAAGACGACTCGTCACGCACGTTTCATGCTCGTTCTTCATTTTCATATCGCTCCCACCTCGCGATAACGAGCCCTCTTTTCATTCTCGAGCGCGCGTTTTCGTCCCCCCACCCCACCCCTCCCCCTCTCCGTGAAATTCATAAGCGACGTTAGCACACCAGGTAGCCGCGGCCAGCGGCGTTCCTTGAAAGAAATAATTGTTGACCGGGCTGAAATTCGTGTCAGCCACCCGCCACCCGTGATATGTCACGAACTCCAACAGCCAGACAGAAACTTCTTGCACGTATCTGGCCTACATGCGTCACGAAATCACCTTCTCAGAGGCAGGAGATATATTTTCTAAAAAAGCGAGTAAAATATGTAATTACGCGAATGAACGCGATCGTCGCCATTTGTCCCGACGAAAGTTTTCACGCGAGGATATATCGCAAAGAGCAACGCGACACGTGACAGAGAAAGAAATTTTCGATAGTGGCGCAATCTTCGTGAACCAAATTCTAACCGTAGTAGTACATAGCTCTTATCGTTTTTTTTTTCTTTTTTTTTTGGACCGAAATATATTGCATGCACGCCCGCGAATTAATTACACGTACTCTCGACAGAAGGGGGACAGATGAAGAAACATAGGGGGGGGGGAGAGAGAGAGAGAGAGAGGCGGTCGAGAAATATTCGCGACGATAAACTGAACTGGCTCGAGCTCGTAAATTTTTTCGATATCCACCTCCCTCCTCTCTCTCTCTCTCACTCTCTCTTAGCGGTTGTTGTTTATCGTTGTTGGCCATGATTGGTGCATGACTGACGGCAGTCCACTTTAATTGACATTATTACGTCGATTCTGCGAGCGATTATACTCCGGCTTGTCGAATAATTACACGACCGTTCGATCTGATTCCAAACATGGGTAGAATTCGAGCAGCGAGGTCCGCCACTGAAATTTCTGTATTTCGTCTTTCTTTATGCTCTTTTTGTATACTTTTAGTATTATTTTTCTATGTATATTTAGTGATAATCTTATTATACTTATCTTTGAAAATCTTTTCTAGGCTTTGTAAATACGCGAGAGATGACGTTTAATCACACGTTTTGCTCTCTCTCTCTCTCTTTTTCTGCAGCATAAAATTTCTAGAGAAAGAAAATGTTGCTAGATGATACAGTAGTGCCCTCTTGAGCTTTTGGTCCATAGTCAGGGCCGAGAAGAATTTTACCACGTTGTTCGATTGCAAAGAAACTTAACGTTTTAACATTATGTTTAAATTTGTTACATTTAAACTACTTTGAATTTAATACGCGCATACTTTACAAACTTAAAACGTTTTGAATTAAATACACACGCACTTTTAAACATAAATAAAGCAACAGTTATCGAGCTAATTGTAATTAACCTAAATTTCACGAAAATTCATTGAAATTTTTATAAAAGCAGTTGTCGATCAATAATTATCAACGATTAAATAGAAATCTTGAAAAGAAGGGTCGTGTTACATTTCCATTCAATGTTAAATTAACAATACACGTAGTATGATTCTACAATCGTATTAATGCATATAAATACACATACATGTATTTATTATTTAATATAAAATTTCCTTTATCAACTTTGGTCGAGATGCTTGATCCGAAACGATCACAATGTGCCGATATAACGCTTGTTTTCTCCCCATGTTTCGCATGGTAAGGTAGCGTGGAGTGGGGATAGTAGGAATTCCAAGAATTGGTGGGAGACTAACGCTCAAGTGGGCACTACTGTATCCCAGTAATCTGTGTGAAAAAAAAAAAATATGTTAGGAAACTTGATACACCTCTTGAGATTGATCTTCGTGGATCGTAAGGAATGCTAATGCAACCAACGGCGTGAGACTGTTTCAGTTCCCCCTCCCCCTCGCGAATGATCGACACACGCGATTGAAAAACCGACCTGTACAAACGGAAGGGGACGTGCGAGCGCGAGTTGAAAGCGAGTCGCGAGAGTGTTGATCCGTTACCTACTTTCTTTCCTGCTTCTCGTCCCACTGTCACGAAACACGCAGACTCGTGTTTCTGCTCGCATTGTAATCCGTAGCGCGGATCATTTATCGCCGGTTGTCGCGCTGAATATGCATGAGGCTTGGATTCGAAACAAATGAATTTCGGCGGGGATCGAAAGCGGGAGGAGAGGAGCGGGATTTTCCAAGAGAATCGGTCGCGAATCCGTCGGTTTACCGTCCGTCGGTGCGTATTAACGCCTGGGTGCTCTGCACGTACCGTTTATCGCTCCAGATGACGTGTACACCTCGATCGACGATATGTAAATCACTGCGGCATCCCTCTCTGCCGGTATGGCATTCGTTGCCTTTTAACCGGACCCTGCCTGCACGCTTGTCGCAGAACGTTCGCAGGACAACTACCCTGTGTGTTACACCTGCTCTCTTTCTCTCTCTGTGTTCGTGTGGCACGCTTGCTCGTCACGCACTCCCGTAATATATGTCAATTACAATTTCAACTTCTTGCATGCATAAGCAGCTCCGACAGTCCCTCCCCAGATTTCCTTCCAGTGAAATGCAGAACGACGTAAAAGTAAGGGAATTCTAAATTTTGACGTTTCAGAATCGGACAAACGAGCTACTATTGTTTCCACTTCTTTCAAAAGAGGCTGATTTAGCCTCTAAAATAGGATGGAGCCGTAGGGTGGGCCAAAAGTTTCTTCCCACCTATTTTTCTTTTTAACAAAACATACATAAATATAAATACAAGAAAAAAAAATTTTTCATTAATTTTAGATTAAATTTGAGTTCAAGTAATTTTATCAATTTCAAATTAAATCCAAGTTCAAAACGATGATTATGCTTTTCAGAAATGATGGATTTACTTTGGTAGAAAGTGATTTTTTTGACCCACCTTGTACAATCTTCCTTCAGCTACGTAGAAATTGTAATGACCAGAGTCTCCTGGTAATATGTCAGATTAAGTGACATTAACCACATGACGTAACTGACTGAAACGTTTTCTGTTCAGGCACATGTGACGCGGACGGTTCTTCCTCTAGCTCCATGTGGACAATTTTTTTATTAACGTCTTGCACAGAGCGTGCACAGAGCTAATATTAGGCAACGATCGTCGCGAAAAACCAGGGTTGTGTTATACGACACGTGAGATCGCGGATAAGGGGGAAGAAAAAGAAAAAAAAAAATGTTTCGTGTTAATCGGTCCGGGCCGAATTAACTCAACGATCGCCCGACTTATCGGTGCAACGGCGAGCCTTATCACTCGCCAATTATCGTGCCGCGCGCGTGCATCGAGTGCCGTGTGAGAAACTTGTTGGAAAACAGAAACACACTTTTTCTCGCCGCAAATTCATATCAATTTTATATATATATATACATATATATATATATAAAATAAATAGCTTTATGATCTACGTTCCTTTTCGTCCGAAAGATAGTCGTTGTCCTAATCGGCTCGGCGCTGCAAATGATAATTTCTAGCCAATGACCTGGCCGGTTGGTCAAAAGGTTAAGGGTTGAAGTACAGCGAGGCGACCTTTCGACGGTCTCCGCTCTCTTATCATCAAGGTAAACGGCCAAGACGGATATTCACCCTGTTGTGTGCTGCGAGAGCAACGTTTCGATTTGGAGAAGCGAGACTCTGAAGTCCAACCCCTGTGAAACATACGTCGATATAAATAAATGTCGAGTAATTCTCCGAACGGATTGATGGAACAACGTTGCATGAATTATGCAACGGGGAAACGGTAACGAGGCAAAAGAAACATGAAGGTTGGAACATTCCTGATAACCTTTGGTGGCTGATATTCTTATCAGAATCCTTGTAGTACACTCCATGGGCAGTGGAAAGTGCTAGATTTTCATTTTCGCTGAAACTGGCGGGCAACGCGGAGCCGCTGAACGATGATGCATCGGGAAAGTTCGATCTCGCACACCTGTAAAGCAGATTAGAATAGCAAAATTTGTTTTAACACTCGTCAAGATTGAAAAATGAAAAAGAAGAAGAAAGAAATTAGGAAGGTTCTCTGTCTGTGTCGCAATTTAACTGAGCAAATACCGTGCGACACGAGTTACCGTGCCAAGGAAGATGAATCAACACACGTGGGGGGTAGACGACCGGTTAAATGCGTGAAAAGGTTAAGGGTTGTAGCACCCATGGTGAACCCAGAGGAGGTGCACCCACGCGTACTTTCGTTTGCACCTTCCATTCGATCGGCATCGCGTACCAACAGCTGGAAGATTGTTGCACCGTGGCCTTGGCCTTGCAGACAAACGTATGCAGCGACTCACACATGCTCGCGAATCGTAATTTATGGGAACGGCGTCGTAAATTATGATGCGAACCAGCTACACACCCTCGTGAATGGACTCCCGTTTCTTTCTTTCGTTTTCCCTTCCACTCCGTGCCACTTTGTTCCTTTTTCCTCCAGCCATGCACGATCGAAATAATATTTACTCGACGTTGGAGAAACGTCGCGAGGAATGTTCGCCTGGAACGTAGAAATTTATAGACAACGGGCAAGACTATAGAAAGGAGAGAAAAGATGAAAATTATATACCATGTTTATCCATTTCATAAGTGACGAACCCTTCTTCCTATCCACTCTGTATAATCGTTTCAATTCCACTCCGAGTCTCGTTCGACGTAGCTGTTCGAAAGCCGGAGCACGCAATATTTATGTGGACTTTCGTTTCAATGTTGGCGGCAAACACTTGTAATTACCAGGATTAAGATCTTTCTACGACGTTGTGCTTTCCACGATGTCGATGAAAGGCTGTATTTTTAGTCCACCGAATTATTAATAGACACTTTTGCAAGCAACGGACCTTGCGAGACGGTTCGTGATCATTCCGATTGAGAGAGATTGTAGATCTCTTCGTTCGCGGAGTAGATTGCTCGGTGTTGATCAGATCGTGGAAACAAAGTCGAGTCGTGAACGAAAGGCTTGGACGGTGATGCAAGGAATCATCTCTCTCGCCTCCTTGTAGAACACGTAGTTGCACGTGCAGTTGCTTGCACTTGGAACGACAGGCCTTCCAAATAGTAATAACAAAGAGGCCTTGGACAGAAATTCATGAAGCTCGTTAAGTGACTAGCACGTGAGAGATTTCATTGGTGACGCTGAAATTCATGTGGCGTTTGTTACACGTGCAGTGGAAACAATAGACTGACACGTACCAGTAAGAAACTTACATAAACTGTACTATCGTTACACGTGTTTAATCGCAACGCAATTAGCCATTCCATCGTAGAAATGCATTTCCTGTGGGATCCACCCACTTCCAATCGATCCTCCTCGATTCAAGCTATCGCTGCCAGTTTTCACGGCGCAAGAAAAACACCGCATACTTTTTCCACTGTCCAGTGATGTTCTTCTGCCTGCAAAGCTCCCGTGTCCCGAGTCCATTAAACGTCTCTCACTCGCAATCAGTTACGTCGCCGTGACTACTTATTATATCTTGCAAGAGTAATTTAAGCTTGAATTGTCTTCGATCGCTCCCGATGTGACGTCTTTGAGCAACTGCATACGTCTTTCCTCGGCGTGCGCCCTTTCTCAAAAAGCCCTGAAAAGAAGGAAAGAAAGCGTGAGAACGGTTTCCCTAAGGGTTAAGCTTACGTCACAGAGGGGTGCATTACCGGAAGTGTTGCACCGGTCTCGAACACCGTGCGAGGGAATGAGAGGGTCGCTTTGACCTTCACCCTGTGTTAATCTATGCTTCCATTATCATACCAATCCCATCAAAGCTGGCAGCATTGCATTGCAACTGCACGAGGATGAACGTAGAATTCAACTATTGGTCGATCGAGCTCTTATCTTTTTCGATGATGAATTTCCCCTGGCTACCTGTTTCTACAATTGTCATTGGAAACGATTCTGACACGATTGAACGATTTAACGCGAGGCGAAATACCTTACAGTGACGCACAGTTGCAGAGTTTTGTGAAATTTCGTTGGGTTGACGAAATTTGGAAACATCTCGGGCACAACGATATATTCCATTGCAAGGTCATCGAATCTCTGGCATTCTGCCGGCAGGCAGCGTGCGTGTCTCGAATTCATAAGTCGGTTTATTAGACTATATTAGCGTCGTTAACGTTCTTTTTTTCTTCTTCTCCTTCTTCTTCCTCTTCTTCTTTCTCCTACTCCTCCCCTCGCCTCCCTAGCTCACTTTGAATATTGACCTTATTTAGTCAACCAAGATAATTGGCCCCGACACAATGCTACTCCTTCTTTTTTTACCCCATTCTGGACCCTGCTCAGGGAGTGGGCTTCGTGCTTCAATTCCACGGAATGCTTTCAACCTCGTTTCCTATCGCGAACCCTCATTTGCGAGCGTGTATCCTTATTAACAGGTGTCCGTCAAGCTTCCATTTAAAACATGAAATCTCCACCCCGTCCATCGTGATTTAACCATCGTACCGTCGAAGAATTACGTCGGGGCTGCACTTTGCTGGAATCAACGATATGCAAAAGCCTCGTGTTACATGTGAGAGGGAAAAGAAAAAAAAAAGAAGAAAATCTCGCACACGTGAGATGAAGATAAACAAAAAATAGTACACTTACGGTGTATTACCTTTAGGCTGGTCGTAATAAAGTATCCCTCGCGTATCGCGAGGGATAAAACTATGCATACGATGGAGCGACGTAAAAGAATTTTCTAATCTTCTCGAATGGAAAATTAAGCTAACCACCGGCTTGCTCGAAACGATCGGAGAGCCTTCGATCGAGAAAGTTGGCGTGAAATTATCATTTTTCATTCTGAGAAAAATTCCAACGCTCGGCGAGTCCAGTGTGCTATAGCTGGCGAGCTATAGACAAGCTCTAGTACTAGAGGGTGGCTGTTTGGCCTTGAGACACGATGGTTCTCCTGGAAAGCGGAGGGGAGGGTAGGGGATGTTGCAGCCAGGGGGCTGGTTCTCCAGTCCAACGAGGCAGCACACACCCCGCCTCCAGTTGTCCATCGAACACTGTCGGAGTTGCACCTTCGTGGCACAGCCTTCTCGGCCCTCTCTTCCTCTGGACGCCACGTTCTCGCTTCTTTCTTGGCGACAAAAGTCGTATCGACGCTTTTCCATCGAAATTTTCCCCCTTTTCCTCCAACTCGTGCCAGTTAAAGTCTTCCAGTTTACGGAGTTACAGTTAGCCTCGTTACTTGTGACTGAAATCATTCAATTTGTTTTACGTACATTCACGCTGTCATCGAAAAGAATTTAAAGAAAAAAGAAAGTGACCACCAAGAGCCAGTGACGCAGTGACTGACGATGAGAGAGAATGTGAAGAGGCAAGGATAAAAAGTTGAGTGAGAGGAAAACGTTCCACGTTTTTTGACGGACTGCGTGTATCGTCGAGTGAGACTACAGTGATTTAGGTTCACCATTGAGTCGGCAAGTTCCTCGTCCCGCTCGGACTTGGAGCCGGACTTTGGCGCCGGCGAAGAGAAGGCGGACTCGTACAGCGAGTCCGAGCTAGAGTCCTACAGCCCGAAATCCTGGGAGGGCTGCGACAGTTTCGTCGTGTTGATGAGCGATTCCTTTGAAGTGATATCGCTGCCGGCCGACATGCTCCAGGTCCTTCAACAACTCCATATATTTCTCCCAATGTTAACCTCTTGCGCTGGAATCAAGTTTTTGTCTCAAATTTGCAGCATTTGCACTCAGTACAGTTTTAAGTATCATATTACATTTAATAATACATTATATAACATATATAGTTTATAATATATTATATTTAAATGTAACGTAAAGGCAAAGCAAGTGATAAGTGTACAACCTCTCAACAATTTCTATCCAGTGACATCCGTACCGACGAATTTATTGTGTACGGTTCGGGTCGCTCGTTATGGTCCGCGAGCCAGTTGCCAGCGCGAGGGGTGAAATCTGTTTCCAAAGTATCTTCTAATGTTAAATCTAATTTCAATTAATTCTATTCCCGTCTCTAACGTTAAACAGACATTTCGCGTGATACAAAAGCCAGCATTTGTAAGTTTCAAAAGGCATTTGCAGCCAAATGTGTGTTCAATCAATTTTTGCCCTGGCGTCGAACGATGAAATTCTCTGGCGTTTTGCGCGACATGTTTTCTAATTGGTCGTTGTCAACGATAGCCGGCCAGCTATGGGAAGAAGAGCAACACCTGGTACACGAGTCCCACCGGCGGTGGTAGCAGAGGTGGAGCGAGCGTCGGAGGTGGCGTCGGTGGATGGCAAAGTAGACCACCGGCGGTGGCGAGCCTCAGCAGGAAAGCTTCCATCACTGACGAAGCACCACCTCCTGGCGGTGGAAAGCCATCCTCGGGACGTGTCATACGAATCGTTAACAATCACGATCACACCGTGCAGGTAGTTACAGAGAATTCCTTCTTTTCCTTTTTTCTTCCCTCCCTCGACGAGTCGAACGATTGAATAATTTCAGTGCCGCGTCCTGCTGAACCTCCGCACTTCGCAGCCGTTCGAGGAGGTGCTGGAAGATCTTGGACAGGTGTTGAAGATGAACGGGGCCAAGAGGATGTTCACGGTTTCCGGTCAAGAGGTAAACGAAACTGCAAAATGAAAAAGTATCAAGTATCGAGTGACGAACAATTTCGCGAGAGAGAAATGACGTACGCTGGTTGATCGATTTGGGGGCCACACGGTTCGTGAACGAACCGAAAAACGTGGGCGAAACTCGAAAGTTTATCAGCGATTTATGCAAATCGAAGACATTGGCTCGGCATCGTACTTATAAAATCTGCTTGAATAATGCTTTGTCCATAAATATGCATGCGCCAGTGTGGGGCAGAAGCGTCGGAACGAAGCGTGACGATATCGGGGTCGACTTCATCGTAGCAGTAAACGTAGGAATAGGGTCGTTGATTAACTCCCTCTTGAATAGTCTCCAAAAAAGAAAAGAGAAAAAAAAAAACAGAAAAATCCTTCTGTCACACGTCCAAAAATCCTGAAAGAATTTAGAAACGAAAGAAAAATGAAATAAGTCACTCGGGGAAATTTCACTTTTTGGTTCTTTACACGGAATGAAAATTAAAATGTCGTCGTTTCTGATTCTGTTGTCGTTCATTTCGACTTTCGGATTTTCCCCAACAGCCAGATTGTACGTTCCACCACCGATCGTGACTTCGTTACAAGTTAGAGGCTCCTCTGGGGGGGAAAAAAGGTCAGAGATCCATCTTTTCAGGTCACGACCGTATATGAATTTCAAATTGGCCAATTTTCCTTAGCGAGCATTCGACTGCCTCATGCATCATCCTGTGTATACACTCTGTGTCGTCTCTACGTCACAGTGACGTCCTATCACTAACACGATCCCGACACGGAGACAAAATCCTCCCATTCATTCGTTTTAACCTCCTGCGCTGGAATGCCACGCACGTCGACAATCTCTTTTCTCTCAAATTGCAACATTTTCACAGTTTTTAAGTACATTTAAATGTAATCGAGAAAAGGCAAAACAAATGACAAGTTTATTACGTTCTTAATAATTTCCATCCAATGACATCGTACCGACGTGTTCAAGAGAAAAAGAAAGCGGCGAATTAATTGTATATACGGTTCGGTCACTCGTTACGGTCCGCAAACTGCCAGCGCAAGAGGTTATATATCGCGTAATACAATATAATGTCACTCCCCCTCGCGTGTGTCCTCTGTAAATCTGCACATTCTCGAACATTTATCAACCATCAGTGCCACCCAGTGGTAATTTCGCGTTTGTCGACAGGTGAGAAGCTTCTCGCAGCTGAGAAACGAATTCGCCGACGTGGACACTTTTTATCTGGGCACTGGATCGGGGATGGGTATAGCCGGTGCTGTAACTGCGTCCCCGGCGAGAAGATCCAGATCACGTGGACCGCCCACCGTGGTCGAAGACATCGGCCGTCAGAGACGAGCGCGTAGCAAAAGCCGGCCACGTGCTTTGTACGCTCCTGATTCAGACGTCGTCCGAGTAAACGGTTCTCCATATAATCTCTTCGTTTATCCATTGACATATATGGTGGTCACTGAAAAACCAAAGGATTGAAGGAGCAGGAACATGGAGTAATACTGAAAGAAAAATTCATTAATTATATTTCCAAATAAAATGATAAAAAATTAAAGGAACACGTGTTTGTAAGAGTCACTTTTGTTTTATATCATTCAGTCTTTCAGTGACCACCCTGTACGAACATCCACTTTTTTAAATTTATTATTTCATTTGGAAATATAATTAATGGACTTTATTCGGTATTATGCATTTTCAATCACCAAGGGACGCTCTATAACCTATGAAAAGGGAAAATGAAAAAAGATTGAAAATGAACAAGTTATGATTTCAATTTTTCAGTGGCCACCCTATACGTATACATCGATTGTCGAACCGTGGATAACGATACTAAACGTGGCGCGTTTACACATTTTCCTAAACAGACTACAGTGTGGTCGAGGTGCTACGAGACGAGCCGGCCAGAGTGACTATCCGGGGGCTGAGAAGATCCTTTTACCCACCTTCCCATCTGCCACCGGTGGACAATTCACCGCCGGATAAGAAGCTTCAGCTTGAATGGGTTTACGGGTATCGGGGCACCGATACCCGGCGAAATCTCTGGGTTCTGCCGAGCGGGGAACTTTTGTATTACGTCGCTGCCGTGGCTGTTCTCTTCGACAGAGAGGAAAATGCACAACGGCATTATGTGGGCCATACGGAGGACATCACGTGTATGGAGGTAAAGAGGAGAACTGCACCAATGATGACGAAAGATTGTCGATAATTTAAAATACTGACGTAACTTCGTAAAAAGTGGATCAGTTTTAACCGCTTGCGCTGGCAACTGATTGCGGACCATAACGAGTGACCAGGCCGAATTGTACAATAATTCCTCGCTTTCTTTTCACACTCGTCGGTGTGATATCACTGGATTAGAAATTATTAAAAAGTAATAAATTTATTGTTAATACTTAAATATACTTAAAACTGAGAGAATATTGCGTGGCACGCCATTCCAGCGCAAGAGGTTAAACAACAAGGTTGTAATCGACGGGGCAAAAAAGAATGTTACTGAGATCTGAGAAGAGAGAAGCGTGTGTCAAAGTAGAGAAACGTAAATGGATGATCCAGTCCGATTTCATTTATTTATCAGTCAGTCAAGAGAAACGTCTGCTTGACGCACAGGTCCACCCGAGCAGGGAGCTGGTGGCATCTGGACAAAAAGCCGGTAGACATAGAAAAGCGCAGCCACACGTTCGCATATGGTCAACAGAGACTCTGCTCACTTTGTACGTGTTTGGAATGACCGAATTCCAGATGGGTGTCTCCGCGTTGGCGTTTTCACAATTGGTAAAGTATCCCATAATTGTGGTCTTGTCCATGACGTGACGCCACGTCGAAACAACATAGTACAGTAGCCCTCGCTTAAATAAAAGTTCGTTTCGTGTTGTCAAGTGTCATGTTTCACGCGGCCGCACGTTGAGATAGCGTAGAGTGGGAGGTTTAGTCCCTGTTCTAAGAACTGGTGGGGATAGCAACGAACGCTCAAGTGGGGACTATTGTATAGAAAAGAATCGAGTAACGAGTTTACTGTTACATGGTTGCTGGTACGCAGAACGGGGGTAGTTACGTGCTAGCGGTTGACGCCGGCAGGGAGGCGATTCTCTCGGTGTGGCAGTGGCAATGGGGCCATTTGTTGGGCAAAGTGGCGGTAAGTTGTTCTCCACCTACTTCGCGCATGCTACAACGTCATGATCATGCATCATGGCATCGGTGTGTTGTGTAACAACGGCGACTCTTTCGCAGACCATGCAGGAAGATCTGACCGGCGCAGCTTTCCACCCTCTCGACGACAATCTGTTGATCACGCACGGCAGGGGCCACCTGACATTTTGGAACCGGCGAAAAGACGGTTTCTTCGAAAGGACGGACATCATCAAACCTGTAAATTGCAACGAATAGTTGGAAATAGAAAATAGTCGTGTGTTCATCCATCTAGTTAGTTCATCGACTCTGGTTCTTCTTTGTGACTTCAGCCGTCCCGCACGCACGTGACGAGCATCCAGTTCGAGCAAGACGGGGACGTCGTGACGGCGGACAGCGACGGTTTCATCACTGTTTACTCCGTGGACGCGGACGGCGCGTACTTCGTGCGAATGGAATTCGAGGCGCACAACAAAGGCATTAGCTCGCTTGTTATGCTGTCGGAGGGGACGTTGCTCTCCGGCGGGGAGAAGGACCGCAAAATTGCCGCGTGGGATTCTCTCCAGAATTACAAACGCATCACGGACACCAAAGTACGCGCGCCACCGTACACAAATCAGTATAGATTTTTTTTTTTTTTTTTTTAAATTAAAGGTGAAGCGTAACGTGCGATTTCTGACTTACAATATGTACAGTTGCCAGAGGCGGTGGGAGGTGTGCGAAGTATCTATCCTCAGAGGCCGGGAAGAAACGACGGGAACATCTACGTGGGAACTACCAGGAATAACATATTGGAAGGTTCTCTTCAAAGAAGGTTCAATCAAGTCGTGTTCGGCCATGGGAGACAGTTGTGGGGCCTTGCGGTGCATCCCGACGACGAGGTGTTCGCCACTGCCGGCCACGACAAGAATATTGCGCTTTGGCGCAGGCACAAACTCTTGTGGACGACGCAGGTATTCATTTGAACGTCGAAAATTAAATTAAATTTAATAGTTAAGTCCAGAATTAAATTTAACTCTCGAACGTTAACCTGTCTCCCCAGGTCGGTTTCGAGTGCATTTGCATAGCTTTTCATCCTTTCGGTGTTGCCCTTGCTGCCGGTTCTTCCGAGGGCCACCTTCTGGTGCTGGCCGCGGACACAGGAGCAGCTGTAGCGACCCTCAGAGTCTGCGGCTCGCCCTTGTCATGCATTGGCTACAATCCAAGTACGACTACCTTTAAAAAAACGTATCTTTATATCTGTGCACTTTTTACGTTGATCGTACGAGACATTGATTTCATTGAACAGCGGGGGAAATTGTGGCGATGGGCTCCCAGAATGGCAGCGTATACCTCTTTAGAGTGTCCAGAGACGGATTCTCGTATAAAAAGAGCAACAAGATCCGCGGAACGCAGCCATTGGTGCAGCTCGATTGGAGCTCGGACAGCAGATTTCTTCAGACTGTTACGCAGGACTACGACTTAGTATTCTGTAACATTGTTTCCCTCTTCTAATTAAATTGAGCTTTTAACTAAGAGTGAATGTAACGCGATGAATAAAACTTCTCAGGGGACGTGAAAGCTTTGTCATCGGAGAAGAGTCCGCTGGTTATGAAGGACGTTAAGTGGTACACGCATAATTGTATGGTTGGATACATGGTATCTGGTAAGTATACAGAGGCCCTACAATAATTATGACGTTACTAAAAATTAATAATATTATATTATATATTATATTATATATAATAATAATAATGTTATTATAAGGTTATTAATATATAATGATACTAATAATAATTATTATTACAATATTATTAACAATGTGGCACAATGTTATATTATTAAATTTAATAATATTATTTACAGGAATGTGGAACAATCGTTACTACCCGTTAACGACTGTTCTAACTACGTCAAGTAGATCAGCAGCCCACGACATGCTGGTTAGCGGCGACGCAGAAGGTTACCTGAGACTCTTCAGGTATCCGTGCACCAGTGCTAAAGCCGAATACGTCGAGGAAAAAGTATACAGTTCTCTGGTGGCCTGCGCCAGATTTCTCTACAACGATCAGAATGTGGTCACCGTCGGTGGAACCGACGCTGCGCTCATGCTTTGGGAACTAGTCGACGAGTAGAACGAAACGACTACCTCTTGTCACAGATTTCGCCTTTGTCTTCTACAGTCCGGCAGCTGGACTGATCGCGCGATCCTTGCGAAGTCGCGGGACGATACGTCCCGTTGTGGAACTTTTTTTAATACCGACGAAGCAAACACGGCAAACGTTTATCTTATCGTTGTGCTGGATACAGTTCAATAACGTGTATGTATTCGGTAATTCGGCCTCGGCAGAGGAATTTGTATACTTGCCGATACGATAACGTTTTCTCATTCAACGCGATTCAGTTGGCAGATACGTTTCTTCCGGCGACAGCGTGCTCGTCGTTTACTTATCAAAAAATCCAATTTTAAGAATCTGAAAGTTGTCTGGCATTCTCATGGCCTTACGTTTGTATCTGTGGACGTTGGGCGAGAAGACATTTTTAAATACAGTTTTAAGTACAACACGGCTCTTTTCTCGGAAGGGGAAAGAAGTAACTTGACATTTGTAAGGGAGAACTGTTTCTCCGTTTTAACGAAGGGAAGATAAGATCTGTTTGATACATATTGCATTGAAACGCTCTCGTTTGTCTCGAAGTTGCGCGCCGTGCAGGCGCGGTTACTTTCACTTTTTAACGTCCGTTGCCATTTCATACAGCATCTTACAAATTTTTCCAAAGGCATCCTCCACCCGGTACACGATATTTTTGATTATTATTCCCCCGTGCTCGACCATTCGACCAGAATTTCTTGACAACACACTCGACAATAGCAGCAATAAAGAACAAGGATCTGTCTTTCCTTCTTTCAACTATTTTGCCATTGTTGTGTTACGATTTCTTGTAATGTGTACATTTTACGATAACGGCGGCGAAACGATAATGTTATCACTCTACAACGATGCAATACATTATTAAAAGACGTAATGGAAACAAAGTAGGCACACGTTATATGTGTATCTAGTAGGAGTATTAAAAAAGAAAAAAGAAAACAAAAAAAAAAAAGAAAAACAAAAGAAACACACGCACGTTCAGGAGCGTGCAATATTTAAGGCGCTGGCGCCCCTCGGTAGATTTTAAGTAATGAATATAGATTTTAAACAAAACGTTGAGACGACGAAGATACGAATGAATGTTACACGCACCCTTGTGTCGGGACGACGGTCAATTTGTTTCTCTTCATTGTTTCGAAGATTTTAGAGAAAATGCTGTTGCGGGTCAACGCGCCTCTCCGTCGATTTTCCTCCCCCCTTTTGTTCACGCCCGTTTCTAGAGAAAACAAAGTTGATAAAATATAGGGAAACGTATACAGAGTTTAAACAGAGATATGTTACTATTATAAAGAAATATATATATTATATATATGTATACATAGTGGTAGATGCAAATGATAACACTGAGAATCTCTCATGTTAAGCTATGCTCGGGATCGTCACTGCCATGGCATCGAGTTCGAAATTTTCTCACAGCCTGCATGTTGGAAAATACATGCTGCTTTCTCTGTCGGTGATTCTGCCGTTATTGAATTTATCTCAGTACGCATATTGATCACCGTGAACCAAATCTTTATTATAACATTTCATTGACACTGTGTCCTTGCGTTATTGTATTATTGAATATTGTTGCTGCACTTTGTTACTTTCTTAAAGAAATTTGTAAATCATTCTTGGAATGAGAGACCTTGATACATCCACGGAAGCGAACAGATTCATGTATATTGTGAGAATTAGTAGTCTAAAAGAAAAAAAAGATGTTTCAATAGCAGGCGTAACTGAATTTTGTTCTTCGATGCGTCCTGAAACAAAAACGAAAAGGATTCAAACGGTCCCACGAATCTTTAGCATAAAATCGTAACAGTGTAGGAAAGCTATCTTAATAAATTCTGCACGTTAGATACAAAACGATTCAATCATTACCACCAACTATTAAACACATTCTAAAAGAACACTTAAGAATTTTGTTTTTTTTTTGCTACAGGTAATCGAGTGAAGAGTGAAGTATACACAGCTAGTAACTCAAACCGATTCTTTATTATTAATAATTTTATTTCTTATACACTATAAGTGCTCTTGATAAGCGTCTAAGTGGTTCATTTTCTTTTCATCCTCTCAAACGTAACACACTCACGTCTCCTTTCCTCCTCTGAAAACATCTTTTCTTTATCTTTTTATCGAACAGCGTATCGCACAAGCCGACAACTATTCAAGGATAAAAAGGTACGAACATGTCGGGCACATTCGTGTTCGAGACGTTTATGCGCCAAGGAAAGAAGCTAAGGGGAAACAGTGGTTTTTAAAATTTAAAAGAAACAAAAACAAATAAATAAAATATATATATATATATATATATATATATATATATATATAATCAATGGAATTTGTTTAAGAGAAAAAATCAATTATTATTAATTACTAAACAATTTTTTTTTCCCCATCGTGTTTTCAATCTGTTTCAATGCTTAATTCGTTTCACGGTATGCCACGCACTGCTTGTCGTTGTCAATTTAAATCGCAATAAAAGGGTGCGTGCAAAATGACTTTTACAAATTGAAATTTCAATAAATAACGTATAATTACGAGCGTAAGCGCATGAAACATTCTTGAACAGGAATGTTTCGCGGAACGTGCAAGAAAGTTTTGAATCGAAAACGAAATCTCGTTCGAAACTACAAAGTGACTGCCGGGTGATTATTCCATTCTTCTTCTATGATATACAGACTAGATAATACAAGAAGGAAAGCCGCCTGTACATCCACGTTCTGGAAGCTTTCGTAATATTTTCTTTTTCTCTTTGTTTTATCTCTAATATTAACAATCGCACGGCCATCGGTTAGTCTCTTTAGACACAAGTATCAGCTTTTTTTCTTTTTTTTTTCTATTCATTCACTTTCTCCACACAATATTGAGGTTTTCAGTATCGTTTATGCACTTCGCGATTGCACTAATTATATTTCATTGGTAATTTCAGACAAGTCTTAAAATTGGAATAGATTCGAATTTTAAGATACCTTTTTTCTCTTGAGTAAATAAAATTGAAATAAATAAAAAATCGTCTTGCGACGATTCTGGTGAATTTCTTGGCAAATCTTTTCGATTTTTGCGTACAGTTCCAATTGTAAAAAGTTATCAGATGTAACAAATTTCGATCCAATCTTTTCCAATGAGAAGAATGATTTTCTAAGTAGATAACTTTTAGTACTGTACATCCGAATCTTAATGGCGAGTCTTGTCTGCTAATCTAGATCATTATAACCATAATAAGCACAAAAAAGTACCAAAAGCTTTAACATTGTATAAAATAGAAGGAGAAACGAATAAAAAGAAAAAAACCTGATACCTAGGTTTAAAAAGATCTTATACCGCGGTTCTACGCGGGGTTGAGATACGACGAGGGGATCATTGACCTCCGTCGAGGACGGGCTCTAATCGCGGCGCGGCCGTGATGGATTTCTTAAAGCCTCACTGACCGCGCCGAGGTAGGCCACTGTAGAGGTTTTAGCCGGTAAAAAGTCCGGCATTACCCCGCAAACTGTTCCTCCACGAAATTAAGTTGGATTCTCCAAGTTTTTCCTCTCTTCGTTCTTTCGCTCCTCTTCCGATTTTCTCCTCTCTTCATCCTTTCGTTCTTGTTCCGGTCTACTCCTCTTTTCGTCTTGTCTCTTCGTTTGTTCCAATCCTCGCTTCTCTCCGTCCTCCTCTTGTCTCTTCTTTGTTGCGTTTTTCACAAAATTGTCTAAACTGTCGTGTGACGGGCCAGCTTTAGTGAACAAATGGATCGGCCGTTGAAATGCCTTCGATGGGTGCGGCGGGATCGATAAGATTTCGCATTTGGAAAAGCCGACTTCAGAAGATAAGAGATACTGCGTGAAGCTGTGCGGTCGAAATTCAATATTCTGATAATTCTTGTATATCCGTTCCTGTGACGACAAGAAAGCAAATTAACATACTGTTTCTTCCGTACTAATAATAATACTTTTTGACATAGGCCACGGAAATACTTACAGTAAGATTCTTTTTCCTGCAGTAACTGCTCCAACCTTGGGGTTCCAGTATTAAAACCCCACCGGGGCGTAATTGTGCGTACATACGCCTGAAAGCCTGTTTTAAGCCTGCATCTGCGAAATTTAAGTGTATCCATTTAGTTATCGATAAACAAAGGATCGTGTCGAACTGCGGTTGTTCTGTACATAACAGAGAATCGTCCTCAAGCACGTAATTACCCTAAAAACATATATATATATATATATATATATTTAAACTTTCAATATATATATATATATTGAAACTTCTATTCACGTGATGTAATCATGCGTGCAATCTGATACAATACCTGTACAAAAGTGACATTGTAAGGGAAACCTCTGTGACTTTTATCTTTTGTGAAACCTGGAATGTCAACTGGGCCATAGATAATTGGCATAGATATTGGAAAGTAGTTTACATCTTGGTGATCATTCTCCTCGTTACCAGCGGGAGACTGTGCACAATTGACATAATGTTTAATATTTTTTCGAGCTATACTGATGAGTGTTCGGTCAATGTCAATACCAGTTACGCTGCGAGCAGAAAAGTCTCTTGCAACAGAAAGAGTAATGTGACCAATATTGCAACCAATGTCTAATACATCTTTGTCAATGAATAAATGTTTACACTGTGCAAATGCTGTCAGTCTTGTGTCCGTTTCATGATGAGAATTGCGGTACCCGTAGTACCTGTTGTAATTTCCATATTGATAATGAGCATCTTTTTCTCTGAACTTAGGCATTGTTTGTTTCTTTTTCTTGTCTTGACTCGGCCTATGGAGTGGTCTAGGCTTCCACTCTCCAGGTTGAGGAATAACGGGACTGACAATTTTATCTTTAACATCCACCTTTCTTAATCTTTTGTCTTTAGGTTCCTCCAAACCTTTCAAACGTAATTTATTTTTGTCTTTTTGCGAACTTTCCGGTTTTGTCTCTTTAGGCTGGTTCGACGGATTGACCGATGGCAAATTTGGCGCTGGTTGCTGCTGTTCCGTCTCAATTTTCTCCGAAGCATTCAGTTCTATAGGTTCTGTGATATCAACAGCATCACAATCTTTAATTTTAGTCTCTGTCGGTTCACTTGCATCGTTCCCAGAACCGGAAGACGCCCGTTTTTTCTTTCTATTTCGTCGCTTGGAACCTTTTTTAGTTGGAGATATAAGCTGTTTCTCGTACTCATCATTGTCATTACAATTACTTAGATTCAAAGGATCACAGATATTTGGTGGAATTATAACTTCAATAACCTCTTTCTTGTGCCTAGGTGTGGGCAATGGGCTAGACTTGGGTGTAACAGCGTTCATAGCTCTGTTTATTTCCTCATCTTGCATGCTATTCAAATTCAAAGGATCACGTATGTTACCACCCAGTAAGAACTTTGTAGGTGGAATAATCACACCCTCCTTCTTTCTACGTTTATATGGTGGAAAGAATTTACCATTGCTAGTAAAACTCTGTAAACGTTTTCTACCAAACTTAAAGTGACGACTGTCTTCGTGCTTGTGCTTTTTGTGAGACGCACTAAACTGTTTCCTCGACTTTTCATTCTCCTTCTTAGTAATGTGACCCACTTTGGTGGACCGATCAACTTGTGCGGATGACATCTTCTGGAATCTGAAAAAAGCAATATATTTAGCATTTTGTACTACGAACAAATTGTCAATAAATGTTGCTTGAAGAGTGACAACTCAACGTAAATAACAAAAGTAAGTCGACGAAACTTCAGAAATAAAATTTTGACATTACATAAATCATAAAACAGGAGATGTTGCTGTACAGTTTAAAAACAGTTTAATCTCGTTTTATTGCGAATGTATTGTCACATAAAAAATTGATTAATGCATGAATTCTGAATACATGAAATTCTGCTCGTACTAAGTTATGTATGTAAATTTAAAAGAAGACTTGACTTCGTCATTTGCCGTGCCGCGAAATATTTGCGATAGCAAACAATGAATAAAAAAAAGAACTATTTGTACATTTCTTTTCACAATAACCTAGTCAAATGAATCAACATTCAGCTGACAACAAATTTCAGCGGCAAAATCATCAAAATACTTTTTATTATTACAATAAAGAATCAAAGTAATTACGCTCTTTCTTAAACGACGTCGTTAGATGTTTCTATCTAATTCTAAAAGTGAGATCAAAACGAAGTCAGCGTAGCAAGTTCTAAAAAAAAAAAAAAAAAAAAGAAAAAATTAAAAGTAATTGTACAAATATCTTTTTTGACTCTCAGATTTTCGTACACATTGCATATAACAATACGATTGAAAATAACTGTCGTACAGGTTATTTTTATGCGTATAACGATTTTTCGCGAAGTAACTTTTATTAATGCGAAACTCGCGCGTAGAAGATTATTGCAACAGGATTGAGCGTGAAAACATCGTTTCGATCCACTGTATATTCCGGTCCTCTGTAGAAATTTATCGTTCCCGCGACTGCGCATGCGCAGATCGTGGTTTATGGCGTTTAGTAAACGAATGGTCGCCTATGCCCCGAGCTTTCGTATCGGATATCTCCCCTTAAATGCTTTGCCGAGCGCGCGAACTTACCGCTAAACGACTTGCATCCAGCTTTGGTTTCACTTCGATCCGCCTTACGATCGCATTAAGCACAAAAGTCCACGTTTGTCAGAAAATACGCAATGCACCCAGCTTCGAACTGCCGTTGTGCGCCCATCAACGATGGCGAATAGCTGCTTTGCTTGCTTTGCTCAAACTCCATTTTCTATGTGGGTACCCGAGCCGAGCTGAGCGCAGCTTCGGCAGTCTTCGGCCCCGAGACGGTGTCCTATTGGCCGAGAACGATTTTTCGAATAACCGTGCAAACGCAGCACCCTTCGAGAGCTGCAGAAAGTTCCGTAATTCAGTTGTCTGAATATTCTAAAAGACAATATGTTTACGCATAACGTTTCTTCGCTGTTATGTCTGTATATATATATATATGTATATACACATAAACGCATAAGATTATTGCGTCAGTTATATACAATTGTACATACTTTTAATACTAACAGAAATGATGTAATTATTTATTTATATATATTATTAATATAATATAATTGCATTATTATCGAATTGTTATACTATTGTATATAATAATATATATGTTATTTATATTATTAATATATTATAATTTATATCAATAATAAATGATTAGTGAACGATTTAATTTGTTAATTTATTATTTATCATAATAGTTTAGACACAACCTATTAACAAATATTTCGTCAAACGATTCCAAAGTTAATTAAATTTATAAGTATATCGGTCGATTGGTATTAATATTAATATTAATGTGAGTTAATTAAAATAAAATTTTATATCAGTGAAATTAATATTTCTGCCTCGTGCTAAGAAACGTAAGGAATCAGTGCTCAGAAATGTCACTTACTTATCAAAATAGAAGTGATGCGATGTCATTAAATGACACGTCTAAATAAGTCGATGTAACAATAAACACAGAAATAATTGATTATTTTAATGCAATAACGATTGAATATAATAACTGAACATAATTGACCATCTCACCGTTTAAATATTTTTACAAATTTTTAAAAGGCACCGATGCACTAGGCTGCGGTCAGATCTGCATAACCGACGCCACTCGTAACTCCTTTTTGAATCGCAATCGAATTGGAATACGCCTGCGCGCGACGAAATCTTCATCGACCAATGACAGCGTTGGCGGCAATTACGAAACTTCGAAACGACTTAACTGACGTTCCTGCGGGAATCACGCGATTTTTTAACAGTTGTACAGCCAATTTGAACAACACGTGTGAACAGCAGAATTTAGACAGATGAAAGAAAATATTCCAAAAACTCTGTTCCTCGGCGACACACCTTATAGACACGTGTGTTTCTCATTTGTTAGAAAAGCTGGATTCCTATTGGCTGGCGTTGCTTTGCAACAAATACACCGTGCAAAAGGGTGTGCGAACCCCGTTACAAGACGCGGCGGGTTTCTCGTTCAATCGCGACTTTTAGTCATTCCCCCGCGAACGCGATTTTTTTCTGACAAATTGAGCCGTTTTCGTCCGATGAAGATTGAGTGCCGTTGAATATTTTCTCTTCGTACACAGTGTCGCGATATTTAAGCCCGGGGTCCAGTCATGCAACGACCGACTCGAAACGGTACGCAGGGGAGAAATTTTCTGTTTCAACGATCGGATCTGAACCAACGAACTCCCAGTCTGTTTGAAACGTGGCGACTGACCGAGATAAAGTGTTTCAATTCGTCCTCAAATTTGTCGTCACAGGTATCCGAGTGACAATTACTTTGAGAAATTCACTGAAAAATTCTGTCTTAATGTTGTCTGAATATTTCTTCACAGTCCAATCTGTTTTGCAAACAATCGTTGGAGAATACGTGCAACTCGTACATCACACCACCAGTGGAGAAGATATACGTGAGAACGCCGAAGGCGCCAATGAAGTTCAAGAAGCAAGTGAAGAAGGGCGACCTAAGGCCGAAGAAGTTACACTACACCGACGACGAACTGGACAATTCCTCGACCAACACCGACAGCGGCATTAACGTTCAATTTGACCAATCAAACGACATGTTTCACAAGCAACGTGCAACGAAATGCAATAGATTAGATTGCACGCAGAGTCAGATGCGTGGATTACGCGCGAAATTAGACAGGATTAAGATGCAGACGGATGACAAAGAAAACGACAAAAGTATTGTAGAAAATAGCAGGAACAATGTAGCACGAGAATGTGTAGGTAGGTATACAAAGTGTGAGAAAATGCACACGCACACGTCGGGAACTAGAGAGGCCGGTGGCAAAGGGAAATTGACACATTTTCGCGTATAACAGTACACGCTAGCTGTTAATTTAATTATAATAAGTACGTTACTATTAAGGGAAAGATTGTAATAAGATTGTATGATATAACACCATTTTATAAACTAAGAGATTTGTAATGAGTAAAATTTATGCAAACTTAAAAACGTCTCGGATATTTTTAACAGAGTTTATTGTACCATTGAAATGATATTATTGATCTTTCTTTCTTTTTCTTTTTGTACGTCAGTATTCAATCCAAATGCAGAAGCGTTGTCACAGTGTGGCGATAATCTTGATTGGAAAGAGAAATTATACTGGCTACAGCCTAGGAGAGACGTTGGTTTATGGATTGAGTGCTGTAGGAAAAAATGTAAAAAATGGAGATACGTTGAAAGTTACCATGATCCGGTAGATGTGCCTAAAATATGGTACTGCGAAATGAATTCTGGTCTGTACACAGTTTGCTTTGTAATATTTTGTGTATTTCATACATGTTTAATATCATTGCGTGACTGACTTCACAGATAAATCAATGGCATCTTGTGATATACCAGAACATCCAAAATCACAAGCCATCAAAACTGACTTAATTGAAAACGATTACAACGCAGGTAGCATTGTTTGGGCACGTATTAAAGGCTATCCATGGTGGCCTGGTATCGTTAACGATTGTCCTGAAACTTGCACATATTACAAATTACCTAAAAATTCTCTTAAACCTGTAAGATTATATTTCCTTTCCTATATAATACAGCTTTTATAGAAGGTATATATAAATAAGGTACTTATAGAAGGTATATATAAATAATTTGTAGAACAAATACTATGTCACGTTTCTTAACAAAGAAAAACTTGAAAGTAATTGGATTTCCAAGGGAAATATCAAATCATTTAAAACAAATAAATATACTACACTTATTAGAGAGGTAATTTAATTCTATCCAATTTAATTCTCCAGTTTTACTACAAATAACAATGGCTCTTATTGCAGACAAAGTTTAACGGAATTGATTACAAAAAGCCTTTACAAGAAGCTTATGAAATAGCCACAAGTGCTCTTTCATTAACAATTTTAGAAAGATTAAGAAGATTCAGCTTTCTGGCATTCTATGAGAAATTTTACGACATCAACAATAATTCGTCACAAATAATAAACAATAATTCAACAATAAATATTTTATCAGATATAGACACAAATTCAGATGATGAAATACCCTGTTCAAAACCTAACAAAAAGCAGTACACTTTAAAAGAGTATTATTTAGATGTAATATGCAAAAATCAAAGATAAACGACACTCAATTCAACATTCAATAAATAATGAATTTTTGTTATAAATACAAAACAATACGTATGATATAAAGAATTAAGGTATACTTATTTTAGTTAGGTTTAGTCCAGTCCTATTATTACATGATATTAATGCTAAAATATTATAACTTCTTATAAATAAAATTTATAACCTATAATTTGGCTTTCGTAACTTCTTCACACTCTTCACACTATCCACATTGTATAGTCAATGACAATAAAAAGCACGTATTTATAAAAGGATTGAACTACTTATCGACCTAGCAATTACCGGCTGAGTGCTCATTCGATTTCACAATTAATTCGTGAAACGCCTGTATTACGGCAGCACGTAACACAAAACCTAAACATACTGAAGCCATGGTGTCAAAATAATATCATCCGTGATAACACATGTATACATATGTATGTCATTCATTTGCTATTTCTCGATCTTACAGCAAAAAGTATTTTTTCAAATTCATAAGTCTCTGTTGGATTTGTGACATCGATCATCGACTTAAACAATAAATTATCTTTTGTAATAATTGCTGTCATTTAGGGAAGATAAGATATGCAGAAGGAAAGGCTATAAATTGATCGACGCTTAATGTTATCGCACGGGAATTTGAACATTACACTTCAAGCACTGATGTTCTTCGCGTGAAACTAGCGTGCAACATCCTACTTTTTCCCTACCTAAACATTCGTAAAGATTTGCAAATATCGTAACGTGCAGCAAAATCACAGTGCAACCGAGATTTACGATCCATCATCAATTACGAAGACACGTCGGTGAAGTTAGCATGTAAACACTGACTGAAGTATGCATTATGTCCAACAGGACAGAACGATTATCTGCTATTGTTCTTGGGGCAACGAGGCTCGGAGTGGCGGATCTCATCGCGAATTAATTAAGGCGCGTTGTCAACGTCGATTATCGACGCGTAACGTCTCCTTCGAGAATCATCGCAAGTTGAAGGACTAGAAATTCCTGCGAATCATCGTCAAACAGCTGTGCAACTTAATTATCAAATTAAAAATGAAAATGCGAGCCAACGACGGCGACGCCGCTTAACGACTCTGATGCCGCCGTTCCAATTGGAAATGTTTTCTCGAACGGAAATCGAACGTACATATACATAAATGGTCGTAAATCGATATGTTAATGCGGCGCAAAGTTCGGCGAGGTCGTTAGGTTAATGTGACGTCAACGGATACGGAGACCCTCGAAGTGACGGACTGCGACAACATTTGCATGTTAAACGTTTCTCGAACGTGCATATGTATACAGTGCGATTACGGCCAATACATTCGTTTTGCGTCCTTTCCATTTATTCCAGAATTCTGCTACATAGAAACGGAAGTCTTGCGACTTCTGTATGCTAGGATAGGTAACAAATGTGAGTTTCCCACGTGCTTGTAGAAAACAACTGTGAATCGTAATTATAATATTCTACGTTTTTCATCTTTCTAGATGAAACGGTACGATGGAGGGGGTACGGGACGAGTAATTTACATTTTCTGGAATTTTCCCACGTAGACTTAAATGTGAAAACCTTCAATCTATTCGATGAGTTCTGTATCATCAGGACGTGGGATAAATTAACAGTAATAATGAGCAAAATAATCCATGCAACTGTGTTAATCATGTAGCTCCATAACACTATAGTATTAGGTTGAAATTAAGGCATATGGACATGTATGTATCTTTTGCTATACATGTAATATCATGTGTACATAAAATATACATACATACATGTACATAAAACATCATCATGATGAAATAAGGATTTTGCTTCTATCCTATATTACAGAATGAGTAGATTTTTCAATTTTTTTTTTTTTTCTTTTTAGGTGTTCCTGAAAATTGAAGAAAGAGAAGAAAAAGGTGAAGCAGAATAAATCAGGCTTAACGATTGCACAGCCTGTCGCTTCTTCCAATGACCCGTGATCCACTCTCTGATCCTTCCCCGTGTTGGTTCCAGAATGAGGAGGGGGGGGGGGAAGAGAAACGATAACCCCAAGATACCGTAGCGCACATATACATGCTTGTTATCGTTCTCGTAATAATCGGACGATCGTGTTGCTAACCGAAGTGGGTACATATATATGTATACACTTGCTCGGGTTATCTGGCTGTGTTTGTCCTTCGTTACAATTTTGTTGCGTTTCTTCGCGCTTATTTAGTATTGCAAAAAAAAAAAAAAAAAAAAACAAGAAAAAAACGGAAGGATCGTCACGGAGGCAGAAAATTCAGATTTCATGGTTGCTTTGTACGCACGTTCGTTACGTTTGTGCGTGTGAGGAAATTATCGTCGTGTTTTTCAATGTCGGCATTTATGGACATATCAGAAACGATTGCGATATGCACGATATGGTCAACAAAATGAACGAATGAAAATTACTGACGCCGCTAATCGTTCAATAGATTACAACGCTTGTAGTTTCGAGCGACTGTCTCTTTGACAAGTTTTTTACATTTTCAAATAATTCGACCAGCCAACTGTGTTCGACCAGCAATCGTGTTAGTAGTACACGTGTTTTGAATGCATCCTAAACTGCTGAATGACATTTTTCACAGCGAGAGAAACAGAGGGCATGAGAAACTCTTCTAGCAGCAGTGTAATTGTCACCGCTATCGACAATCAAAGTGACAAACGTCGACAGAGGTGCAAAAATGATATTTTTCTTTGCCATACTGGCTCAAATTAACCTGTTCCTACAATTTCAGATGATATCACTTTCGCCTGACGATTCAAATATATATGCTGCAGCCAGAAGTTTGCATTATTCGTGAGAAAGACAACGTGGCACGTTAACGTGTTAACGAGCATCTCAATTTGGACATTGGAAATATCACTTTGAACCGACCAAAACATATTTTCTGGGCAAGCACATTGGACAATCTTTTACCAAATGACACGTTACGTTGCTTAAATCAATTTTGTTGCGACATGTGACACCATAACGATTCGCTATTCTAATTGCTAGTTAATGAACTATCAGATCCTTGAAACATGCTACCTTTGACGCTATATATGTACGTATGTAGACACAACGTATAATGTTGGCAAATTGAATTTAATTGTCATTTAATTACTTGTTAATAATGAAACTTAACTATTTACTTATTAAATTAAATTTATCAAATATTAAAGGTACGTGGCTGATTGAAACATCTTGAAAACACATAGCTTGAACGGAGGAGGCTCGGGATAACTTCATTTCTGGCAATGATCTCGCGTCTTCCTTGGGAAGAACCCTACACGGTACACGGTAACGAGGGCGTACGCAGTGTTTGACAAACATGGGAGCGGCAATATCGGGTCGATGACAAAAGGAATAAAAGAAGGAGGGAAAAAAAAGGGAAGGAGCTGGGATATAGGGAGGAAGAGACTATACTCTGACTCTCGACCTTTCCCTACCTAGCCTTTCGTGTATTTCACTCGCTTTATACCTAGGCGTGGCCTCTATAGTTTCCTTGCCACGGCGAACTATCGCGCTTCCGGTATAATCGTACGGCAGAATAACACTCCGGACGAAATTAACATCGGATTCAACGAGGGATCGATCCGTCCTCTTTCTCAATTCGAAATCCATTTTAGAATCGATGTAACAGTCTTTCAAAGTCCAAACAGTTTCGAATACCGATGTAAATAGTTCTGAAGATATTATACTTTCTCCCGATGACTAATCGGATGATTCTTTTCCAGGCTGAACGAGTAATTCAACGAATAATCGCAAACGAGCATTTCGAGGAAACGCAACGAACAGACAGATAACGAGAGGACCCCTCGTGTTTCGTGTCGACGAAAAACACGCTGATTCATCGGCAGAAGCGTCGTTCTATCGGATAAGGAGATCGAAGGAAAAAGGGAGGAATTGTCATCGGCGGAGCTGTCTGTTTGCTTCTGCATAGCTCTTCGTGGTTCCTGATTTCGCGGCCAAAAGAGCTACGACGACGACGGTGGCCGATGTTCGTTTCTAAATACGTCTCTGGATGTAAGCGTACCTCGCGAGAAAGACCTCCTCCAAACTAAATGTGACTTTAACGAGCAACACGAGGAACGGAGGAGCGACGGGGAAACGACCTGCGCTCGGATTCGGGCGCGGTCAATGCCGTCTAGATGCTCGCTATTACTATCCGGACCGCCTGGTATTTTCGTCATGGCCTACTAATACACTCCGCAAATTCTCGCCCTACCACCGGGCCACTGTTCGACGATGACGTAATCGAGGAAATATGCCGATCGGGGGTCGGTGTCGCTGACCGTGATGTCCAATTTCCTCGTTTTTCTTCCATTTTTGTTTTTTATTTCTTTGAAAATGAGCCAACAACGAGCCTGCTCTGTGCTCAAGAGATTCGCAGAGAAAGATAAAAAGATGGAAAGTTCTTCTTGATTTGAATTCGACCATCAACCGAAACCTTCTGCATGGTTTGAAGAAATTCACAATGTGAAGTTCCACGAGAGTTGAATAAATCACTCACAAGGAAAGATGCCTAACTGCTTTTATGAAAGTATCCTTCATTTGAAATGTTCGCTCTTCCATTCGGCGACAGCCTCGAATTTTCTAGCCTGGCGTAACGAGGAAAGCCGGCATACTAATGCGTTTTCGCGGGTAACCGGCGAGCATAGTGGTCGTGGCTAAATATTCGAGGAGTTCAGCCTTCTATGTATTCATGGCCATCGTCGTCGTCGCTGGGAAGGAAGAAAGAACAGATGCATTTGCATCTGAAAGATGCACGATTTGTAGGACACGGAGTTTTTCGATTCAGTATGTTTACTTGACAATATGCATGTATATATATGTATACACGAAGGACTGAGAATTATAGCGATACAAGCCACTCTCGTGACTTGTATTGTAAAATTATGTTTATTCTTAAGTTGCCGATAATAAACGAGGTTGTAACAACAGTTGGCCATGAAACTGAACGTGTAGAACTACGATTCTCGTATGTTGGCCATTTTTCACTTATGGCTATCATTTTCAGAAATATTCTGCTTGACGTATATCGTTACCTAACTCAAAATTTGTTCATAATTGGAAGCTACTCTTTCTTCAATCACAGAGTGTCAAGTTACCAAAGCTTCGTATTATCTTCTCATTTTGTAAAAAGACGTACCATTTGTAATCGGTAGATAAACGTTTCGAAGTTAATTACAACGAAAAACTCTTCATCCGTTCCGATATCACATCATTGATACCAATAAACGGGTAAAGTCGATGATGCAATGCCAACCATGTATACTCGTTTCTCGTTGCGCATCGAACGTTTTATCTGTTCAGCTCATTATAGATAAAGACATAGACGCCAGTCCTGTCCTATTTCGTAAGTCTCGGTCATCGTGCAACGGCCATTTGACGATAAAATTTTTTTGAATTTGGGACACGAGAAAACACAGGGTCGCTAGGGTCGTTCCACGTCGATAAGATATTACCGACGTAGAACGTAAGTGCACTGGTTACGTAAACGTAGGGTACAGGGGGTGATAATCTCATCCAACGACCCAAGTTACACTACACGACGAGAGGAGACGATGTAAATCATCGTTACGACGATGGATCGAACGAGCGCATTCGTCGTGTTTAGCAATCGAGGATGCAAATGAAGGATTTTCTTTCAATATACATACACTGTTAATAACTGATTTATTTCTGATTGCTATTGGAATAACAAATACGAGCCGGTGTTCACGAAGCAAAAATAAGATATACGCAGGTAGCCTGTATGTAATGCGACGCGTTATCAGCCTTGAACTCGGTGACGAAGCACTCTGTGCCAGCGCGTCGTGAAGTACAAGTGTATTTGCGACTTGAACGTTACTTTCGATGACTGGCGAGCTGACATGAACTTCACTAGCTACTTAGGACGTTCGTCACATTTCATAGAATCATAGAGTAATATTGTAAATTCATAAGATCATAAAGTAACTTCGCATTTTGTATTCTGTGCATGGCGGAACTGTAATTTATTCGAGCACATCGGAGATCGTTACAATTCGAATCACGTCGTTCTGAGAATGATAGAAGTTTCGAATTATTAGTTTCGATGATAAGAACTGAGATTTAGGAAATTGAAATCGATAGTGTTACCAGTGGTACGAGTCTCTTGAATCTTAGATTCTGAAACTCAACCTATCTATGTTGCATATACTTATACATATGTATAAAATGGAATTTTCAGTTGTAGCTACGTTAGTCATCATTTCATAAAATCGTGTATATAAAATCATAAAATAACTTTATTCTATAGTAAAGTTATTGTTATTTATTATTTTTTATTACTCTGTAGTAAATTATTATTATTTATACTTCTGTAGTAATGGTAAAACTCTAATTTATTTGAGCATATCGAAGAACAGTGTAATCATTATCCCCAGCGCGACTAATTATTATTTTATTAATAAGTCAATTAAGATTTTTAATTTGAGTTTTAAGATTATTAATTTTGATAATAAGAACTAAAATTTAGGAGAACGAAGTCGATCACGTCGTTTATGTTTGGCCAAATTGTGACAAATTACGATTGATCTTGGATCTTGAAAACTTGTTGCTTGATTGCATCCGCCAGTATCTACTCGCGCGTAAAACAGAGATTTCAGTCGTGACCACGAAAGAGTTAATTAATAGAACACGTAGTAGGTAGCTGCGCGCTAATGTCTCGTCATCCGTGCCCCATCACCTGCATCATTCACGGGGTGCGTTGAGCTGCATCCCCGCTCCTGGCATCGCGCGAGCCCACCCCCCCACCACTGCGCTTCCGTCGTTTGGTAGACGCACTCTACGCACACGTCTCCCCCCCCCCCTTTTCTTCGTTCCAAACGCGTCGGCGCGATGGAAACGCGCACTCGTGACTGGTGGACTTCTCGTCAACCTCCGCGCAGCTTAGTCCGCGCCGCTCGTTCCACCAGTTTGGATCTTCGTTTGCGTTGGTATTCGTACCGGCAGTTCGTTCAGTTTCGTGCACGCCGTCGCGGTCGTCCCGTTGGCGCGACAAGGAGTTACAACTTGGTTCTTCTTCGTCCTCCGATCGTTGATCGTCGTTGTCCCGCGAGTAGAATTCGCACAAAGTCAAAGTTTCCGCGGTCGAAATTAAGAAACGGAGGCAACACGACGAACGAAAAGCCGGTTTCGCGTGCACGTCGGTCTCGGACACGTTTCAGCGGTGAAAGAGGAAGGAACTCTGTAGTCGGTGAAAGAGATACATAATCGGCCACCGGGGCTGAAGTTGATACGTTTCGAAAGTCGAAGCGCGAGTAAAGTAACCCGAGACGTTTTGGGAATCGTGAGGATCTAGAGCTTCGCTCTCCAGGGCCGTACTAACGTCAAACTCGTCGATGTCGGACGTTTCTTTTTTTCCTTTTTCTCTTCTTTCTCCAGACAATCTTGATTTTTAACAACTTTTTATTAACACGACAGTTTTAATCGAATTGCGTTAGTAGCACGCAGTACGATTTGAAAATATATTTCGTTCTAGTTGTACGTATATTGTACGTGACTTATCGTTTAGGCTGCTTACCATCACCGTTGAACCGCGCTAGAAAACGTGTCGATGAAAGACTTTCGCAGCCCAATATTGAAAAGGCTTTTACGCATTATACATGGCCACATCAACGTGTCTCGTCGGTCGACGTTTTAATTTACGACTTCACTGCAATAGTGCTCTGCCAATTGGCCACGATCCTCGAGACACGGATATATAAATAAATGTTTGTTTGTTTTCCGCATGTAAGTTGTAAAAACTGGTAGGGATAGCGGTGGCCAGTTAACGCGGCTCTACGAAGATTACAATTCCGCCAACTGTACTTTCGTCTCTTTCAATTGATTCACGACCTCGCTACGATAGCACGTCGCCAATTGACCACGATTCTCAAAACACGGATACATAAATAAATATTTGCTTGTTTTCTGTATGTAAGTTGTAGAAACTGATAGGAGGAATTAACGATACGTCTAGTTGACGTGATATTACGGAGATTACAATTCGTCTCTTTCAGTTAATTTGCAACTTCGCTAATTGGCCATGATTCTCGAGATACACATACGAGATGTATAAATAAATATTCGTTTGCAAACGTATATACGGCAAATATTCGCGTGTAAGTTATAAATAGTGGTAGGGGCAGCGATGGCCAGTTAACGCGGCAGCACGGAAATTACGGTTCCGCCAACTGTACTCTCGTCTCATCGTTTCGTTCCCCACTCCGCTGGTCGTCAGTTCCTCGGTTTTTTACTCGGTTCGAAACGCTCTCGTCTCCACCTTTCGTCTCGTTTGCCTCCTACTCCTTAGCGTTCGTTCTCGATCGTGTGCCACGCTTCCGGCTGACAGTGCGGTTTTTCGGGCCTGCGCGACTTCACGCGTGTACAGCGTGTACAACCTTTCCTCCTCCTCCTGTGCGATTTCCTCAGTGATCTGCGAATCTCCCGGCGGGAATCTGTTTCCTCGAGGCCTCTCTGCCCGCTATTCGTCGATAACCGTCGAAGGATAGCGGCGTCGAGACCGCCGTCGTTCCGTGCACTTTGCTCTGAGAGTGCGTCGTGCTTCGTATCTGGAAATGGTGCACCTGTCCGCCCTCCTCCACGTTCCACGTCCTTCGGCGAAGGATCGATCGTAGACCCGGCGAAGGATTTGGCTGTGAACCTCGACGACCGATCGTCAATGTTGCCAGCCGAAAGGAAAATGATAAAACGTCTGCAATGAACGCCTACGTTCGGTGAGTGAAAATTTTACTCTCCACCCTTTACACCTTTACGCATTACGACGAGATAACTGTACGCACGCGGAGAATTTTTTACCATTGAGTGATATATGTATATACATATGTATGTGTTTCTTTGAAGAGGCAAATCGCGCGGAAAGATAGCGGGCCACCGATCTCGTTAGGAGCCTCCCGAAAGCCGATAATTGTGTCATTGCGCCTGGAACAATCGTGGGATTATGTAACGCGCGTAATTTGAACGTGGGTACCACGTGCCCACTTGGGTTACTATTTTTACCTCTTTCTTCTTTCTTTTTCTTATCCGTTTACGGTTATTCGATCGGAAAAAAAACTCATTGCGTCACTTTTTTTTTTTTTTTTTTTTTTTGGTCACAGGTCGCGTTTCTTCAGTATTTTTAGAAAATGCGTAACGTATGCACGTCGATCGAAATCGTCGAGTCGATTCGAACACGAGGCACGCTGAAAATGAGTAGGCGGGGGGGGGGGGGATGTCGTTAGACGGTCACGCCCATTGGTCAGGCTCATCGTCGTCCGTATGTTTCGCGAGGCTTAATTAAATTAAACGCTTTGGGTAGCGGTTTTCTAAGGTCGTTCGGTGGCGCACCATATTTGACGAAGAGGCACATATTGCCCCCTCCCCTCCAAACCACTCCTCGAGTCTCGTATTTCCGATATTCCTTCCTCTGTATCGTTCCCTACCAATTATTCGGACACGATCCGGCCGGGTTATTATTAGATTCGTTTCGTTTGGGTTCGTTGGTGAGGAGGGGAATGTTATCGAGAGGGCCGCGCAATTTGGCTTTGTATCACGCTGCTCGGTACGTGACACACGTCGTTGAAGAATCTCTTCGAGCAACTTCAGAAACGCGTTCGGCGTTAAGGTTTAAAGTGAAGATTTTGAAAAACAAAAATATTTAACGTACAAAGTCACATGCTTGAAACATTCGAAATTGAAAATTTATTAAAATGTCGTTTGAAGTTGCTCGAAATTATCAGCGCAATTGCAAAGTAAGAGAACCGAGGAGAGTTCTACCGCATCTCGTCCGTGTACACACGCCCTTGTCCTGTCGAATGAAACGAACGTTCGACACCAGAGCGCGTTGCATCTTGTATAGCAACGCGTACGATACGCGCAACCGCGCATGTGAACGCGTGTGCGAGTAGTCTGGCGCCAGCAGGTGCAGTTAAATATAACTTATGCAACGGGTATCCTCTTCTCCTTTCTCCCTCTCCCCCTTTCTCTCTTCCTCATTGTACCTCGGCCCTTTTCTTTCTGCCCCGCGGAAAACAAATGGCGAGGGAAAAATTCTGTCAAGGATGTAACGACGATCTTTTTAGAATGCATATTCGTCGCCGACGGAGGAATACGCGTACACCCGTCGTCTGTGCGCAGTAAATTAATACAAACGGTAAATTAATACAAACCTTGTTTACATTGGTTCGCACGACGGATGATACTGCGTTTTGTAATGAATCGATTATACCACCTTGTTTTCCGCGATTCTGACAAGGAGGCAAAACGAACCGTGGAATTATCGAAGGTTCTCGAGAGAAACGTGAGAATCTGACACGATTGTACATACATATACGTATGTGCACGTGTCTCTTTTTTTTTTTTTTTTTTTTTGTGTGTATAATGCAGTTTCCACGTTCGTTGTCGCGAATTATCGAAATTTTTTCGATTCAATTCTCCGGGATTTTATCTTCCTTCGTTCTTTTTTTTTTTTTTTTTTTTTTTGCATCGGTTGCGATATTTTCGACGAACGAGCGGGACTAGAATCCTTAAAAGTACGTTGGAACATTAATTTATGCTATGTTAAGTTTAGTTTAACATTCTCGTGTAGCAGAGACGACGACTTCGAGTTTATAGAATTTATGGGAGAGAATTCACATTCCCGGGAGTATACCAATTAAATTTTACGACAGCCCGTGAAATTACTTCACCGTATCACGGAATATACAGCGTATCGAGAGAAGTATTCGTGTTCTTTTGCGCGCAGCACGTCGTTCGATTCCTCCTTGTCGTGAACACGAGACCCCGAGTATTTCTCTCTCTCTCTCTCTCTCTCTCTCTCTCTCTCTCTCTCTCTCTCTCTCTCTCTCTCTGTCTCTGTCTGTCTGTCTGTCTCCTTTTTTTTTCTTTCGAGGCGAAAAAAAAGAAAGAAACAGATTAATGCTCATTATGGATATTAGCCTTCGGCCATTTGCATAAAGGCGGAGACGTTGATACAACTGGTCGTCGCGATAACGAGCGACGGATGGCACGACTGGTTGCGAGAGAACTTTTATTTTTCCCTCCCTCCCTTCCATTTTTATCTTTCTCTGGTCTATCCCCTCGCGCGCATGCGCGGCTCTACAATTAACAAAGTAAAGAACAAAACCGTAGGAATACCGTCGGAATTTCTTCCTGTTTCGTCGCAGAGATAAAACGAGCACTTTGAATCTCATTGACTATCGTTAAATTTTCGAATTTTGAACGTACCGTTTCCTGAAAAGATGTTCGAATAATTTCAAATTCCATCGCGCGCATGCGCAGCTGTGCAATTTTAACAAAGGAAAGAATAACATCGTAAAAGTCGTCGGAATTTCTTCTTACTTCGTTGCAGCTATAACGGGTGTTTCGAATTTTATTGTGAATCGTTAAGCTTTCAAATTTCGAGCGCGATCGAATCGTTTTCGAACGATTTTCGAATAATTTTTCATGTCTGGATGTTGTGCAAAGATAGTCCCGACGCGGTCGTGTTATTTCGTGCCTTCCCTCGAGAGAAAGAGCATCTCGTAGAAAGAAAAATTCCTGCTTAAGTTGCAAGCCGTGAGTTGCTTCATAAAACCGGTTACCAGATACACGGAAATGTAAATTCACCGAAGAAGTGGCTTTGAACACTACAGGAAAAAAGAAAGGAAAAGAAAAGATAGAGAGAGAGAGAGAAGCTGCTTACGTTGTACAGTCCCTTTGTATACGTATAGCCTCGGTAATAACGTAAGTACGTTACAATAAACTTGAAAACGATCATCAAGGTGATTTCAGGTGAAAGAAAATTCGATTTTTATTTTGACGTTTTTACTGCGCGAGGACGAAAAATGACAACAAAGAATAAAAAGTAAATTAACGCTTGAAAGCGCAAGTGATTGTCGGTGTAAAAACTTCGATGAAACGCGCCTTAATGCCTGTCCCTGTTAGCGCGTGTTTTGTTGCACTAATAATTGCGACAAAGGCGTATTGTGGAGGCATTAAAAAGTATAGGACATTTGACTGTGGCGCGCTCGACTTCGGCTGTACAGGTCCCACGATGACAAACTCACGGATTATTCTGTTTTTTTTTAGATTTTACACGTTAACCTCTTGCGCTGGTAACTGGTTCGCGGACCATAACGAGTGACCAAACCGTATAAAATAATTCGTCTTCTTATATATTGCTGGATAAAAATTACTAAGAAGTAATAAATTTATTGTTTGCTTTGCCTAGGTTATATCTCAGTATATTTAAAACTGAGAAAACATTGCAATTTTGAGCCAAATATTCTCCGCGTCATTCCAGCGCAAGTGGTTAAAATCATTCGCAAGTATGTACGTTGTTTGTTCAATGGTTGAGCAAGAAAAAGCAACGCGGATGGACGAGGATGGCAGTTCGAATAGGAGAAAAGTGGACGTGTGCGCATAGGCGTCGTAATTTGTTTAACAAATATTCACTTACAATTGAACGTGTCCCGTGAAAATCAAATCGTGGGAGTAACGGCGTACTGTTTTGTTCCTGTCATAAAATGATCCGAGTGGATAATATAGTCTTCTGTAAGATAATCTTTATTGTTCGTTAGGTAAAAGAGTACATGCAATTCGGCGGTGTAACACAATGCAAATTGTATTACGTAAAAAGAAAAAAAAAAGAAAGGGAAAGTTCGAAAGTCACTGAAAAAGTACGGTAGAGAACGAGAGGAGAATAGAGAAGTTTGGCGTGACTTTTTTGTGGCGGATAGAAAGAAATCGTGCGACGCCCATGGCGTACGAGGAAGAGGGTGGAGAGAGGGGAGTTTAAGAGGCAGACGAAGCACAGCGAGATGCCTTAGGATCGGAGTCTCTCTCCCTGACGGCGTTTATTTATTGCCAGTATTAATACCAAGCCCCAACAGAGTCGGTTGGTGATTACATAAAACATGCTTGCCCCTCCCACCATCGGAGGCAACCCCCTCATCTCCACCCTGCTCTCGCCTATCTAGACGATGCTATCTCCCGTGGTAATGGGGCTTTGGCAAACGAATCTATTTGAAAAGAAAAAAGAAAAGAGATGAGAAAGGAGTGGGGAGGGGGACATTTCGTTCGATGTATCTTATTTGGTCTGTTCCACGTGGAAAAAGATCAGCAACCGTCGTAATCGCATATTTGGCATTTTACGATCGACGCGCCCTCTAGATACTGAACTTGACCCGAGCGCGAAACGTGGTTAGGAAATTTTACACCACGGTTTAATCATGAGTACTTACTCGGTGGGAATTTGCAGCTATTTGCAGCCTGCGTTGCTACCCTCGGCTTGACCTTGCCTATCCTTCGTCAGCGATATCCTCTCGTTGGTAGATCTGCCTCATCCTAAACTCTTCTAGAAATGTACGAATTGCGTCAAATTGATAACGAAGTTCACGCTCTTTTTGCTGACAGTCCAGTCACAGTTCTCTTTATATTCTTTTCGCCAAATCCAACCGTTTCTTTTCCCTCCTTGCCGCACTTATTTGCACCTTGGTCTCGCTTCATTTCTTTTTTTTTTTTTTTTCTACGCTTGCTGTACGATGCGGTGACTTTTCACATGTTTATTAACGTTAAAAGATACGGGCCAGTGACCCGTTGCCAACTTCGAGAAATTATAATATCCCACTCGATAACGGAAAACGCATGTCGTTTGCAAACTAAATTGTCCCCTAGAAAAAAAAGCGCGAGAATGACGTGTGAGCGGGGTATGAGTGAGAGGGAGTGCGAGGGGAAGGTTAAAAAGCGAGGAGAAGGAGCTAAAAAAAGAAACGAGCCACGAGAACAGTGTGGACGAAACGAACGGACGGAAGAGAGAGATGCGAAAAGGGCAAGGGAGACACGAACTCCGAGGACGGCGGATTAAAGCGAAAAACATCAGACCGGAGTATCTGTTCACATCTTACCGGGCAGCATTAGATTGAAGTTGAACCTTCTAATACTGTCAGGTAAAGATGTCGTCAGGATTCCGAAATCAACGCGATTGGGATTGCCATCGGGCAGGGCTGGTTTCCACCTGAATATTGTCGCTCGGGCAATACAGTGAATTCGAAATGATTCGAATTTCACCAGCAATTGGCGTCGATAAAAGCGCGCTCTGTTGTTTTTTCTCTTTTTTTCTTATAGATTGTATATATCGCAGTAAAAGACAATTCTTCGCAACGAGATATGTACATAACAGCGTCTTTGTGGTTAAATGACGATATAAAAAAGTATACTTTCACGTGGTCGGCGCAAGATATGTTAACACTAGAACTACCAAGGACCAAAGCGTAGAATTTTCATCAGAGATATCAGAGTGAAGAAAATAGAAATACAATAGAATACACAAATTTTTATTCGCGTATTTTATAAAAAATTATTTAAACCACTAAAAATATTATTTTGCATCTGTAATATATCTAAAAAAAATTATGAATTAGTCATTTTGACCACTTCGGTAGTTCTAGCGTTAATAGTGTATGTAATCTTCTATTACGCATAGATTATAAGTAAACTAACCGCTTATTGTATTGCTGAACCATCTCTTGTATTACGATTCAATTTCTGCGTGGTATGCGATATGTTGGTGGATGCTTCCTGAGGTCTATATTTTTCGTTGATTCGTTTCGAGAGATTATCGGTGTTGGCCGGTGTTACGTTTCCGTGGCTACGCGTGGGAGAGGAGTTCAGCCCCAGGAATTGGCTAAATAAAACAGAACTGGAGAAAAAAAAGAACGTTTGATTGAAAAAGAAGATACTTAGAAATCTGCTCGTGGTTCTCAACCTAAAATCCATCCCTGTGACATACAATTCTCATTATTCAAAAAGTGAATTGTTGAAGCAATGCAACGCAAAAAACTCATTGTCAATAAAGGGCATTTTCAAATTGCCCTCCTGTGAGATGTGAAGAACCACGAATCTAGAGCCACATATATTTCCATCTTCACCTGTCTCGCGCCCACATATTCTCGGCGGAAAATAGCTCTGGCCAGGCGTAAGAAAAAAAAAAAAAAAAAAAAAAAGAACAGCTGGCTGGGAGTCACACGAAGCAAACGGCCGGTTTAATAATTTTCCATCGGTGGAATTATGCGGTGCGTGCGGCGCACGCATAAATCGGCTGCACGTGTGCGAGCGTGACACGAGCGTACCAGTATCCTTGTACCGTACGTACGTACAATGTACGCGCGCTGGCGAATGCGTCTCGATTCGAGAGCGACGCGTGTGCTGGCCGTCCCCCCTCCCCCTACCGCCGTCCCGTAACTTCGCCGGGGTGTCGGTAGGAGGTAGAGAAACGACGCTTCTAAAAGTCGCGGTCTCGGTGCCCCGGAGCGAAGAGGAAGGAGTGTGTAGGCGCGCGAGGAATGCAGTGCCTCGAAAACGTAAAGCATCGCGTGGGTCTTTTCTTTTCTTCTTCTTCCTCCCCGTGAGGGGTTGCGCGAGCAAATAAATCCGTTGGCGGGCACGTCACGCCGCCATTTTTACTCTCGTCGATCCGACCGGCTGATGATGTTGCTTGCAAGTACCTACATAAGCAGACAAAACATTTGATATATATTTTTTTTTTTTTTTTTTTTTGTGTGCGTACACCACGATCATTCGTAGAAACTCTCTTTACCATTTTCGTGTCACGTCCTGTCGTACCGATTCAGCCAGCCCTTGCACCGCAGCACTGCCAGTGACGAGAATTAAAATCAAAAACCGTGTACAGTGTTGCCACATCTGTTTCCAGAATTATTTATCGTATCGAACGTGGTTGGTACTCTTGTACTTAGTCTGTGGCACCTACTTACATGGGCTGAGTAGACTCCTCGACAACCTATCGGGGAATTACACGCCATGGAGAATCGTGCGGCACAAATTGTCGACGCGAATCCCTCGAAGTGAGGCGATTAGCGTCTCTTGGCCAGAAAGAGGATCTTCCCTCGAGGAAAGACCCTGGCGGTGGTAGGGCCAATGTTACTTGCCTCGGGTCGGTATCGAGATGTTTCTCGCGAACGTGTAAATTCCTGTCGTCCGCGGAACAAATAAACACGGGCTTCTTCTGCCCGTTATTTGCATAAAGTTCCATGTTTGCATTTTTCGCGATATCGTCGTTTAACGTGTGTGTGTAATTGCCATTGTACGTACGTTGCTCGGCAACTCTTAGTTTTTTTTTTTTTTTTTCTTTTCTTTTCTGAAGTAATTGATTTGAAAAGTCAAAGAATCGCGAACCTCGTCCTCGGGATTGGTTGGCTCGGAGAAATCCGGTTCGTGAACGGTGGATCGTAATAGCGACCTGTTTTTCACGGCGGTGACGATGAGAAGAGGGAGTGTTCTTCTGGCCGGAATGGTAGGGTGGGGGGAGGGAGGATATAGGAAAAGCATAGGTAATTGAAAGAATCGTACGACGAATGCGCATCTTAAGCAGCTGCGACGTGTCTTATAATTGCGGAGCGCAACGTGAGCCCAGGCCTCTTTTATTCATTTACTCGCCTCGTTTATGAGAAGTAGGCACATTGTCTGCGATAAAAACAAAGCACACATGGCTGTATATAATTCCGCCGAGGGCAATCGGTTGAGAGAGAGAGAGAGAGAGAGAGAGAGAGAGAGAGAGAGAGAGCCCGCTGAAAAATAGTGGCGTTGCGGAAACAGAACTGTCGCGAATTATTTTTCGGTGTGCAGAAGAGCAAATACGTTTAGATCGAAAGAGAATATTTGGATTAGGATGGCCGAAAAGTTTTTTTGTGCGAATTTTTTACGAGATATCGTCCATTTTTCAAGTATGCCATTTTCAAGTATCTTTCATGTGGAAGTTCTATTAATCTTTCGAAAATAATAAAATAATTTCTGTATATGTCCATCTATCAGAAAGAAAAAAAAAACGTAATTACTTAATCCATACAATATTAGAAATCCATTGCGCAGAAGGTCTCAAGCAGCGTGAACGAATTCATTGGTGGAAAGATCGAGAATTTAGAAAAAATTCATTGCATATCGTAAAAAAGTCTCTTTCGCGTAGAGAGTTGTCGGTGTAAGAAATTCATTGCGTAAACAGTCTGTTTAATGCGACAAAAACTTCAGTCGCGTGGAAAATCCGTGTTACGAAAGATTTAGGTAAAAAAAAGAAAGAAAAAAAAAGAAGTGTCATGGAAAGATCCACGCTGCCAGTTATGCCAACGGGCTATTTTGGTTAGGAATTTTTACTAGGAATGGCAGCGCCATTTTTTTTTAACAGCCACTAAAATTATCGGAATATAGATAATCGTGTTTATAATGATTGTACTCTTTCGTAAGTGATTAATATTTTTATTAATCTTTGAAACGTTTTATAATAATATCGCTTCCATCGTCTTCGTCATTATCAACTGTCGAAATCCGACGTGGTTCTTCGTTACTCCTGCGCGCCATTTTTAGGTTTGAAAATTCAGGTTTCGCTTTTTTAAATATCAATCGAGGAAAATGTTATTTAGAACGTAATGTTTCACGTAATGTATGGACATCTGCATTGGATAAGCGACTGCTAGAAATGAAAAGAATTAGCGACTTGGAAATTCTTTGTATTTTATACTTGAAGTAAACATAACCTCTCAGGTCCTGGATATACACACGCGACCCAAGCGACATTGTAATCGCGTGAAACCCGGCCGAAAAACATCACGCGAAGTTGACCACTGGCGCTGGCAACTGGTTCGCGGACCTTAACGAGTGACCGAACAATAATTCGTCGCTTTCGTTTTCTTTTGAACTCGTCGGTATGATATCGCTGGATAGAAATTGCCAAGTAATAAATGTATTATTTGTTGTTACCTAGGTGGTATACTAAATATACTTGAAACTGAGGGAATATTGCAATTTCGGGATAAAAAAAAATTCTCGACGTGCGTCGTTCCAGCGCAAGGAGGTTAACCCGTTGCGCTGGCAACTGGTTCGCGGACCGTAACGAGTGACCGAAACCACGCGTCACTCCAGCGCGAGAGGTTAACGTCACGCACACGTGACGTGTGTTTTACGCCCGTCGAAGAGGTGTTAAGCGAGAAAGATATCTCTCGCGTGAAAATTTGATCGATCGAGAATAGAGCCAATAGAAAAAGCCAAGCCCTGGCGACTCTTTCCCTCCTGCTCGAGTCGTGGACGCCGGTCGTCCGCGTTGAAACGCGCGTTCGAGACACTTTGGCCGATGGCCAGGGCTGTTTTAGAAAGATATCTGCTCGGATCGAGAGTCCTCTCTCTCTCTTTCTCTCTCTCGCTCGCTCGAATACAACGGCTCGTTTGTCTCGTCTCGGATTCTTTACGGAATCGAACAATGTCTCGTCAATGGCCCCTATTGTCCGATCGAGGAAAAAAAAGAAAAAGTGAAAAGGACGACGAAGAATCAAATGTGCGCCGCATTTAATTTCGCCTAAAATTAATAAATCTAACATAACAATTATTTTTTACTTCGATAAAATTTATAAATTATTAACTTATAATGTAAGTTTATTTTAATTTATTAATTTCAATTCCCCTATTTAATTTTCATTAAATTATACAGAACTTTTCATTGATTTTATTATAAATAAATTATATATTATATAATATATTATTATAAATAAATTATTAATATAAATATTACTATTATAAATAAATTATTCATACAAATATTACTATTATAAATAAATTATTAATATAAATATTATTATTATAAATAAAGTATTAATTTAATTATAATAATTCACGACGACAGCAGAGGGATTTTACGCGATAATCGCAACAGGCGCCGTCTAATTAGGATCGTCGCGGAGAAAGAGAAACTTTGCCATGTGTTCCGTGAAAATGCAGATACGTTGACATCACGGCACGATTATATATCGATCGATACGCGTTTGTTTTGCATATTTTTCCTTTACGTAATCGCGTTTCTTACGTAATTGCAGGATGGTTCAATGCTGCGCCGTGCAAAGTGCAGCGCTGCATATTTATACGCTTTTTTTTTTTCATTCCATTCTCCGTTCCGTAGAACTTGCTGGAAGTTCTTTTTCGTTTCTCTTTCTCTCTCTCTCAGTTATTGCACAATCAAGGAAATATCACTCGAAAGCATCGGCTTCGTGTCTGTTCGAAATCTAAATCTAAAAACAACTAGTATTCGATTGCACGTGACCCGCTGACGTGATTACGAATCGATAACGAGTCCAATGTACAATACATTAATCAATCACGTTCGAGATTCGTAAGCGGCGAGGCAGATAGAGTTCAGCCCGAGTAACGTAAATCATCTTACGCTCATACATTTGCATTCTTCTTTTGCGTCTGGTATTAACGATTTTAGTTGACCGACTATTGCATCGCTCAGAAACAATTGCATTAATGAATATTTATATATATATATATATATATGTATATTTTGTTTGTTCATATATTCAGTCTTTGATTGGTGCTTCTCTTCCAGTAATTTTCATCTGTTACACACTCGAGTTTCTTGGCGATTCATAGAGATTCAATATTAGAAATTCCCCACGAGATTTCGGTCTTCGTTTTAGAATTCTTGAAACCAGAATTAGATTCTGAAGTAGACGATTCTATTTCGAAGTTGCTGTGTATTTTTAGACGCAACAGAGAAGAAATATATTGTACCTGAGAGTTGAGAATAAATTCATCGAGTCAGTAAAAGAAACCAAGCACCGTCTAATTAATTATTTAGTAACATATAACGTTACCTCGATTGTGCCTGATGTAAAGAAGATCGAAAGGTGAGAGATGTAGCAGGTAGACAGATTTCGGTGCCAATAAGCTAGCTTCCCATATAATCACGTCATCATCTCGCTGGTCCAACGTGTTAACACTAGTATCGATGACTAAAAGCATAAAATTTCCATCAGAGATATTAAAGTTAAAAATGGAAAGCAGAATATCTTTGTAATACAGTAAAGTGTACAGATTTCATTTATTATATTTGAAGAATCATTCAAGTCTTAAAATATACTGCTTTATATGAAATATCCAATAAAAATGATTATTTAACTGTTGGTCATTTTGAATACTTTGCTAATTCTAGGGAGTAAATTTTTTACTGGGAGCAGTTAAATAGGGATGAATTTTTTTTGAGGTTAGATTTAGGTTAAGTTACCCTACAACGTTAAAATTACTAACGACATAAAGGCATAAAATTTCCATTAGAGATATCAAAGTAAAAACTGTATAGAAATAGAAAATGTGAATAGGCATCTTGATATTAAACAACGAATCTACGAAATCAAACTCGAACGATAGTCGCCATTTTGTCAAATACTTGGCTCAACTCAGCTATTCTTAATTCGATTTTTACTATGTGTAAGTTGTTAATAATTCGATATTTATGGGCATGCAAATATTTTATTTGTTAAATTTTACAACAAATATAATTTTTTGTAATTATGTTTTCCATTAAAAAAAAAAAATAAAAAAAAAATAAAAGTTCCATCTCCGATAAGATCCATCTTGTCTCGTGGATCTTATTTGCTTGTTTTCGGCGACATGTTGGATACGCGTAGTTGAGACACCTGTTTCGATACTTTTTAATTTGTCATAGCGTGTCGAGTGAATCTCGTCAGTCGTTATCGTCTCGATTCATCGGTACGCAAGTCCAATGGCTGACTGATAAGATAAGAGCAGCCCGCGAAGCTCCCGGGTCTTGTAAGTACACGCGCGGATAATAAGCAATCTCATTTTATCTATCGACTACTGTCAACCGTCGGCTACCTACCTCGCCTCCTTATCTCCTTATTTCGTTTCCTAGCTTCTTCTCCGAGCATACAGTCCTGACGATTTTACAATTCCACGCTCCAGATATATTTTAAATCTGATGGATTTTAACTGTTCAAATTTTATTATTTCACGATAATCCCGAGATTCTCCTCGAAACGATAATACGATAGTGTTCGGATCGTTCGATTCAAACACAGATAAAAGACAGAGATTACTAGAATGAGATTTCACTCGGTGTCTAATTAACACTGGAACTACGAAAGTACCTAAAAGTAACTAGACCAGTTTTATAATTACAGAAATTTTATAAATTTGCAAAAGTGTATTTTTAGAGGTAGTAAAATATAGTTCCAACTCTAACCTGTTGATTTCACGACTGAGAATGGTTTTGGAATCGGGGGAAAAATGCAAAGGAATAAGTGTAATTTCTATTAGACTGTATTTGGTACAGTGTCGCGAGTTACATTATCGCGTTGAACGTTCGATAATTTATAGGTGCCTCTCTTATCAATAGGTGCATCGTTATCAGGTTCAACCATCAGTCGACGAATCTCTCCCGAATGATTAGACGAAGCAAACGGCCGTCAATTCCATTCCGTAGACTCCACTCGTCCCTGAGACCAAGATGCACCATGGCGTACACGTTTATCGTCAGTTACACGTCGCGAATATTAACTGTTGGTTAACCCGATGCTAGAGCCCTCTAGCGTCAAGATCTCGTGTCAAATGTTCCGTCATGGACACCGGGTGACGATATTCTTTTCAGCTTCGAATCGAAGAATCAACTCGAATTTTTTTGCGCTTTCTTGTCATTATGCAGATCGGCATGCCAGTCATTTGTGAAATAGTGGTTAGCAGCCGATATGTAACTGCGATTCCAGTTTTAACGTTCGTTTAAAATACCGCTTAATATCATATATAATCAGGGAAGCATAATCTGATATCTGATTGTTCAAGCTTGTTTTAAAAAACGAAAAAAAAATGCACGATCTCGTTAACAATTGATTGTTGTTTGACGTTGATTTCAAAAATGGAAAATCAAAGAGGTACATATTCGTCGTATTACATGTTAAAGAAGAATTATCTAATATCTGTGGTAAAAAAAAAAAAAAAAAGATTAAAACTGCGTTGAAATTGGTTTGCTAAATTTCACTAGCGACGAGGATGAAATCGTTCTTGAAACTTTTCTTTTGTCGCAAAAAAGATAAGAATCTTTTTCGAACACGGGAAAGTTGCCCTGAAAGATGGCAAAAGACAATCGAACAAAATGATCGATATATTATAACATATCAATAAAGTTTTTGTCTCTCATGAAAAATTCGCCTTCCATTTACACACGCTCAACACACACAAAATGCAGTTGCTGTTTGACCAACTTAAATCAGCTAAAACCTGGTAGAGTCGCCATGTTGAATTAGGTTAGGTTAGTAAGCAACCTAAGGGGAAGTTTACTTCACGAAAAGAACTGTGAACTGTGAACACAACGTTTCCAGATCTTCAGATAGTAGCCACGAGTTAGAAAAACATTCATTAGCAACGGTTGGTCGTGTTTTGGGCGATTCTCTCCCCTCGCCCCTGCGTCGACAAATTTTTGCCCGCAGCAGCAACGAAGGGGGAGAGGCGTCGGATTTCTCTTTGCGTTTAAGGAAAAAAGAAGAGAGGCATCGTCGTCGTAAATCGGGCTAGGTATTCTCGTTAATTTCGAGGTTTATAATTCAGGCGGAGGTTCTCCGTGAGCGAGCGTCGCGTTTCTCATTGGATCCCGAGGAGGTTCCGTCCGAACGTTTAAAGTCCTCAAAATAACGAGGCAGCTGCTTCGCGTATCCTGCAGAGTTCTCGTCCTCCGTCACGTGTTTCCAGCCGCTTCCCCTTTCGACCGCTTTTTTATTTCTTTTCGCTGTACCTCTCTCGTTCTTCTTCTCCTCTTTCCTCCTTTCTCCTCCCCTCTTCTCCTCTCTTTTTTTTTTGTTTTTTCCTTGCTTCCCGTTTCTCCCTTCTTTCCCCCACCCCTCCATTGAATTATCTTGAATTTTTTCTCTTCTTTTCTCTTTCTTTCTTTCTTGGTACCACTATTCTTCGTCCGACGTTTCCTGCTTTCTTTAATCTCTCTCTTGGATCTGCTGCGCGCGCGCAGTGATTTTTGTGATTCTTCGAGACGATTGAAAATCCCTAGGGAGGGGGAATTTCTCACAGAGAAGATGGCAGATGTTCTCTGACATCTTTCGTGACATTCAGATTCTTTATCTCTCAGCGATCTTTATTTCTGTCTCCTCTCTTTGTTTTTTTCTATTTTCAATTATAATACTCTCAGTGTCTTGTTTCTTCCTACTCCCTCTTAACATTTTAACTATCGTCAGGAATTATTTCGGCAGTTTCTCCCCTTCTTTTCTCTCTTTCTTTTTATTTTTTTCAACGACCTTATTCTTCTCTTTTTTTCCATTTTCAATTATCTTCAATGTCTTCCTCGTCGATTCTCGCTCTGTCTCTTTCTACTCCCTCTGTCTTATCCACTGTTATTAACTGCAGCTCCCCCGATGGAGAAAACCGAAAGTTCCAAGCGTTTCCTTGGAGTAATTATGCTGACGAGTTTATTGAAATTGTCCCGGTGTAATCGGGCATCTCGATCGAAAAACGTCCCCCTCTCCCCGCCCCTTCCCACCCCTCCCCGCCCCGCCGTTTCTCGCTCTGTCTCGAGCAGGTTTGTCTGCAGCAGCCGTTTCGAAAACGTTTACGCAACGGAGAGCAGCAACTTTCGAAAAGCATCGTCGACCGAAACGGTCGAAATTTATTTTTCGCCGATGGAAATCGTTGAAATTGAACAGAGACGATATACCGATATATATTTCGATATGTATCAACCGCTGGATTTTACGATGTCGCAACTTCCTCTCGGCGATGTTTACGCAATTTCCAATCTCTCGTAGCCAGATTTTCACTCTCGTAGTTTCACGTAGGGAGAGGTTGTGCACGAAATTTCTCGGGTCGGTTGAATTTCAAGGTCAAGAAACTTTTTTCTTGCATCGTATTTTACTAATCTGAAGGATAAAACTTTTCCAAAGAATCACAAGTCGCAATCTAATAGTTCTTTTGAAAAATGGCCAAAAAAGTTTCTTCATTATTTCTTAAAAAATTTTTTTCTCAAGGTCAACAAATTGTTTTTTCTTGCATTGTATTTTACTAATCTCAGAGATAAAACTTTTTCAAGAAATCACAAGTCACAGCCTGATAGTTCTTCCGAAAAATGGTCAAAAAGTTTCTTCGTTATTTAACGTGCGTCCTAACAGCGACTTTATGGCTCTGAACGCGTGGATGTAATGTTTATATTCCCAATAACGTTAACAGTTGGTTTTATCACTTGATGATTTGGACTCACTCTGATACTACAACTGTGTTGATGATAAGTCAATTGTTGGTGAAATCTAATCCAGAGCCATAAAGTCGCTGTTAGCACGCACGCGTTCCACAACGTTAAATGATTCGAAAGCGGAGATTTCGTCGCATCTAAAGATGACTCTTTCTTTGCTATTAGAATTCATAAATTCACCTCACTGATGGCATTTTAATGATTAAAAATGCAATTTTTAGTTTCGCGGATAACATTCGAATTTTCAGAAAAAAATTTTTTTCTTTCAAATTGACTGTCAAGCGTTTTAAAATTATACCCAATATACTGTCTTGGCCTCATCAGCCTGGAAATAAGATTTTGGTTAGCAATTCACTTTCACACTTTTGCACTCACACGCACGTACATAATTACGGTGTATTAACCTATCTACGCCTTAAATTAGTGTCGAATTAGTATCCTAATTGCTAAATTTACAGTTTCTTATCTTCTCCAAAGTTAACTCATCTCTATTTGTGGCACCGATAAACCGCTATTTAAAACTCATTTTAAAATCGATAAAAATTACACATAAATAATTAAACTAATTTGTCGTTATCGTCGAAATAGTGTCAAAATTTTTTATTGTTAAATATATAAATTAGTTTAAATTTTTAGTTTAATTTTAAACGTATTAATTTTTCAGTGCCAAATTTTTGAAGTATCACGGTGCCAAACTCATCTTACGGAAACAAAGCAAAAGAAACAAATGTCACTCCTGTGACTTTCATGTTTATGAGAAATACATCAATTTTCACATTTAATTTCGTGCTTCGATTTTAACAAACAATATTTTATAAAAAGGTTACATACTGCAAACTCTAACATTGTGTTATTAATATTTCGTAACTCCAGCTTATATTTCACTTTTCTCCATTGAATCATCCGAAACGAAACTCACGGAAGATGAACTGATGTTATGTTTACGAGAACATTCCGATTCCTCGCCCTTTGTTTCATGCTCGCTGGCGAAATAATTTTCCACGAATGAGAGTAGCTCGTGTTACGGGGACAGTCGGCGTGCGAGAGTGGACTTCTTTCTTTTTTCTTTTTTCTCCGGCGTGGCAGAGGTTGGATCGAAACTAGGCTTAAGCCAGTAATCCAATGACTGATTGGGAAATCCTCGTAACCGACGTATCGTAATCGGACTCTGATGTACGAAAGCTACACCTATATTTGTGGCTCGCGACTGACTAACGTCGCCTGGATTTCCCACGTGTCACTCTGTTTCGAGTAAATTTAGTCGGTTCGAACCAGGTCGTCGCCACGTCCTCGCCTCCTACCGGTCTCTCCTCCAACGCGAAAAACTCGACGTAAAATTTTCTCGTGGAAGGGAAACCTAACCTAAACCCAATCTAGACGCTAGACGTTCGGTTAAAGTTATGAATTTTATACACACACACTAATTTTGACAAAAATTTGTCTTTCAGAAGGTTCTAAAAATCTGACGTTTAATTTTCTCGTGGAATGGAAACCTAACCTAAACTGAACCTAGATATGTACTAGATGTTTTAGAATCTTTGTACATGCACTAATTTTGACAATGAAAATTTGTCTTCCTAAAGGTTCTAAAAATCTGAATTCCCACGTCTAATTTTTATATAGTAGAATACTATAAGAAACTCCCTGAGAGTTGAGTGAAATTATTGTATTTTTGATACAAAATATTTCCCTTCGAATCTCTAATTTACTTTATATGACACGGTAAACTTTCCCTTATCGACTAATTTCCCTTAACGAATAATCGACGATCCTAATCAATCAATTAAATTAATCGTTTCCTTTAATTTGACGATTAATTTCATTAATCAATGTCCAAATTCTATCTATGAGCGAATACGATTTGAAGATAAGGTAAATCTCTAGTTTAGCGATCCGACTTTTCCCAATTTTGACTACTTCGCTATAATCTTCCTTTTTCTTCGTTTTGTTCCGAATAGCTCTATATATTCTTCCCGTCATCTATTGGAAGAATACGAGAGCTAGAAATTTCTTCTTTTTATTTACCCTTTATTAAAAAACACAGAAAATTAAACTACACAATTGGGAAAAGTCGGTAAACTAGAAATTTACCGAAAATGGTCCGACCCTGGAAGAAAGACCAAATTGAAACTGTTATATCTTCAGTTTCAATGTAGTTGACGTTTTCCTTCTTATAATACACACGTAGATAAACTGTTTTTTGGCGCACCAGTTGGCATAAGTGACTCGACTTAAGCGAAAGTTGCAGATACGCCCATTTGGTTAAACGGGGCAAGCGTGCAACTTAAAAGCGACACGTTCAATTGACACCTGCCGCCTCTTCCTGTCTATCCTTTCAGTTCGAGCATCCTGACTTCTCGGACGATCGCGCAATTCCAATAGATTCTATTCAGGTTTTTAAATTCGTGTTTCTCTTCTTTTTTTCTTTTCTTGTAAACGCGTCTTAAGTGTCTGTGGCGTAAGAAAGCAAAAAATTAATAAAATTTCTCGATGGTCACTTACTCATTGAATTATCGACGCAGAGAGAGAAAAAAAACTGGAATAATAAGTGCTGGTTGCACCACGCTGAGCAACTAACCGCGAAACGAGTAGTTGGTACGGTACAAAGGTGATCTGGCATAAGTTTGATCTCGTGTATCTCTAGTCAATAGATCGACAGACGAGATCATTGGTATATACGATCTCCTCACTATCGACTGATTCTTTACACATCAAGAACCAACAACTTTGCTAAAGCTAAGTGTATTAACCTCTTGCGCTGGAATGACGTGCCACGCACGTCGAGAATATTTGGCCCAAAATTGCAATATTTTCTCAGTTTTAAGTACATCGAAATGTAATCCAGGTAAAACAAATAACAAATTTATTACGTCTTAGTAATTTCTATCCAGTGATATACCGACGAATTCAAGAAGAAGACGAGTTATTGTATGACGGTTACCAGTTACTAACCAGTTAGTAGCGCGAGAGGTTAAAGCTTCAAAATTTTAGCTTTAGCTTTTTACGACAATGGTCTTAGAGGCTCGACCTTCGACAATGGTCTTAGAGGCTCTAGCTATATATTACGTGTACTAACATGCTTGCAGCTCTTCTTAGAAGGAAAAACGCAACGAAGAGCAGCGAAGAAAAATTCGAAACTGGCCGTTAGGCGTCGAGCGTAACTGCAGAGCGCGCCTGCCAAGTGCCCGGTGGTTTAATGGCTGTCGCTTCACCATGACGGCTCGCTTAATGGGCGCTAGACAAAATTATTTCCCGTGAAGCGATAATGGCGTTCGTAGAGGCGCGAGACGTACGAGTGGAACGAACGCAACAGGGTGGAAAGAGGAGAGGCCTCTCCTCGAAGCTTCTCAGCTGGTTATCGGGTGAATCGCGCGCGACCGGCCAATTTACATACACGCGCAGTCGTCGCGGGCTTGTTCGTTTAAAGGTCGCTCCACACGAACGAGACTCCCGATATTTAGGCGTCGAGTTTGTTGATGTGGGGCCCTTGTTCGGAACTTCTTCCCCTTCGTGAGTCACGAGGTGTTTCACATCCGAGAGATATTGAAGTCATATATTTTTTACAAAGGGATATATTTACAAATTTTTATATATATTTTATATATATATATATGTTTAAATATATATGTATATTTAAATATAAATATAATATAAAATATATATATTTAATTATATATATATATATATATATATATAAGATACAAAATTAATCTTCAATAAATACAAGATATTGTTCATAAGCATTAAACTTAAAATTAAACTTACAAGCATGTAAAAATTTATATATATATATTTATTATATTTTATATATATATAAAATATAAAATTAATTTTCAATAAAAACAACCAAGATTAATTGCTCATATGCATTAAACTTAAAATTAAACTTACAAGCATATAAAAATTTATATATATATAAATTTAATATATATATTTCAACTAGTTGAAATTCGGGGCACTCTGCGAGGACCCAGGATCGCGAGATCGTTGAGATTTGAAGAAAAGTGGTGGAAGATGAGAGAAACAGGAACAAAAGTGACAATGTTCACTCGGACATTGTGGAAATTGCTAAACGTCGGAACCTGTTATCCAGATCAAGTCGTCAAGTCGTCGTCACACAGAATGAAAGAGAGAGACGATTTTTGCCTTGGTGTATCGCTTGCTGTCGAACGATCGATCAAGACGAGCCACTTAGCCCGATGGATTGCCTTGCAATTTCATTCGAAAATTCCACGAACGTTCGGCCGTGCGATAAATGCCAATGAGGTTGACTCTTGCGATTAGCAAACCAACGATGATCTTTCATCTATTGCAGCTATATATATATATATATATATATATATAAAGGACGTCTCGCGTTCTTACGTACCCGTTGCAGTCGAAGAACCTTCAAATTATTTATCCGCTACTTTGAATATACATCCTCGATCACTCACGTTAGAATATATTTGAATACATCGCGAGCATACATGTCGGAGAAGGTCGCCTCTTTTCTAGACAGGGGCTTGTGCTCCTCTACACTGTTTCTGCAACACATCAACACATTTCTTTGACGCAGCATTTCACTTTTGGAAGCAACAGCTTTTCTCTCCTCTGCTAATAACGCGTGAATGTCTATATCGCGTAATTTTCGTATTAAGCATCAGCGTGAGTGTAAATAATTAAATGATAAAAACTAACTGTTAACATTGTTCGAAACGTGAACTTTACGTGATATAGACATCCACGCGTCCGGAATCATAAAGTCGCTGTTAGAACTCACTAGAAGCTTTTTTGCCATTTTTTTTCTGAAAATTGTTAGGTTCCTTGGAAAAGTTTTGTGATGAGTAAAATACAATGAAAATGCAAGAAAAAACGAAATTTTTTCGACCTTGAAATTCAAGATCAAGATCAATTTTGCGATGATTCTTTACGTGTATTTCCATGAAATTGAAATCGTGTAGAATGATAGTTATAGACAAACTTTTCTTTCCACCCTACGTATATGTCTATCTATTAGAAAAAAAAAAACGCAATACTTTCGTTTTCTGAGAAAATTGTAACTCGAACGAAGTGTTCGTGGGAATTAATTAATAGTTTGAGATTGCCGTGCATCGTTGCACGTCTTTCTATAATTTTGTCTATGGTAAATCGACGAGAAGAGAAAGAAGAAGCGTGGATGACCAACTACTAGAATTTCCACTTATTACGAATGAGTATTCAGTGTTAGCGCTGGTCTAATGTTGTCAGCCCTGGTTGGTCATCCAACATAACCAAGAAGTGGAAAACGAAAGAAACCAAAGGGAGAGGAAACAAATGCAAAATGAAAAGACACCGTTCAAGACTAGTCCAGCATTTCATTTGCTTGTCAAATCCAGTGTGTCAAATAGAAACTTCGTCCGGTGGCGAAACGAATTGTGGACGCGGCGAAGAAAGAAGAAGACAAGATGGCCGATGAGAGAAGTGCAGTCGAGCACCATGTGATAGTATCGACTCTCGCGCCAACGCAACGCGGAGAGGGCCCAGGGATCTCTATTAGTTATTGCCAAGCGGAGCGAGGTATAAATAACGAAGTCGCGATAAACGGCGCGGGTCCCTCGATCGGGACTCGAGCCGGCATCGATAATGATGTTGGCTGACAAGTTGCACCGCAGGTTGCACGCTGGTACATAACGTACAAGAGGCAATATCCCGGTCTCGGGGATCGCTCGTGACTCTCTTAAGGGGTGTACACATCCGTGGCTCGCCCGCGTGGAGGAGAAAGCGTGAAAACGGTCGCCGCTATATACAGGGTGATTCAGTACTAGTGGATGATGTCATGTGTGCATATTATTTTGATATTGTTACTATTATTATTTTAATATTGCATATTATTTATTTAATATTACATTTAATATTATTTTAATATTACATATTGTTTTAGTATTATTTCAATGTTAATTTATTGTCCATCCACGAATTTTATTGATGAAACATTTGATGCTTACTTTTCCACCAAAACAATTGGACATCAGTGAGTACTGGAACCGTGCGTACCATTTCTGGAACATCTCACAAAAGGATTAATTTGTGGTGCAAAAGGGTGAATATGATCTGCAGAGGGGTTAATTTGCAGTGCAAAACCTGCAAATGGCTACCCTGTGCAGCGCCATTGTTACACTGTCCATTGGCCTCCATATAATCTTTCCATTCTTATCTTTCCATTTTCTAACGTCTCTATTGTTAGAGACCTGTAACTTAGGTACATTCTCCCTCAAAAAGTTTTAGGACATTTTTACTCTTCACTACTTGTCGTGAACATACATATATCTTGTAATACTATATGTAATGACATAATAATACAATATGTTAATACATTAATAGAGTCTTTGTTGTATAAAGTACATTTTATATTTATTATATTTAATTATATTGTATGCATTCTACTTTTTGTAAATAAAATAATTTATATTGTATAATTATTGGGTAATTTATGTTGTATAATATTATTGTGTAATTTAATGTATTGCATTTATTGTACATAATTTACAATTAATATTGTACCATTTTTATTCTACGAATGGTACTTGTTCTATCTTTATCCTACAATATAGTATGTATTTGTTCTTAAGATTCCTGAGTGGGGGTGTACATTCCTATGCTTCTACGCCCCTTACATTCACGTATCACTGTAAGCATCCTTTGCACGTTACGTCCTCGGTGTCTCTACGACTCTATGGCCCGTGTACATCCGTATGTTCCACGTCCTTTCGACTCGTAAACGTTTCTATCTGTTCCAATGTTCTTACGTTCCTACGTCCCCTCGTTTACTGTATTCTTGCACTCTTCCAGTGTCCCGTTTCTACATCCACGAGCTTCCACAAACCTATCAGGAAATTCCATGAAACATCCATTAACAATCTCTCTCTCTCTCTCTCTCACCAGAAAACCATTAGCAACTCGCTTCACCGAAAGAAAAAAAGAGAGACCACCGTCCTACCGAAAACTGAAAGCCTATAAATACACGGATCAAGCCGGAGCAGCTGTAAAGAAAAAGTAAGGCGAAACTTTCTGTTTTGCCAGTGGCAAACTGCACAAAGTCTCTCTCTACTGAGAGAGGCGTGCCCGGCTCCCGGAAAGGAAGAGGAAGTGGCTCCAGGCCAGGTCTTGGACGAAACGCTGTTACTCGGCTTCGATCATCGGACGGAACGTTTTTTTTTTCTTTTTTCTTTTTTTGCGGGTTCCAGCACACCAATTTCTTCCCCTCTCGGCGCATCCACAGCGAAACGTGCAATTAGAGAACATTGTCTGGAGTGAAGCGGCGTGCACGTGTGCATATGGCATTGTTGCATCCACTATCTGCCGGTGTGTGCACGAACGCACACCAGCTACGAGCGGCATGTTTCGCGTTTTTTGTCGGTCGAGGCCGAAGGGTGAAAGGAGATGCGCCGGAGGAACACGTGTGAATCACATGCCTCCTCGCTCCGGGGGTCTCTACCCTCCGGTGTCTCAACTCCTCGAGCTCGAGGACTCTTTCTCGATCGATGGCTCGCGTCAGTTCGGGATGTGGCTGAAAGTTGAAGAGATCCATGTGATCGATTTTCTCCCAAAAAGTGTGTGTAGATAAAGCGTAGCCGAAAAATAAAAATATAAAATGTAAAGATACAAAGATATAAAATATAATGTATAGAAATGTGAAAGTATAACATATAAAACAAAAACGTAAAATATAACGTTGCATTTCGTATAATGTACGTAAAACCGTGGTATGTATGGATTTAGGTTAGGTTTATAAAATAGGTTAAGTTTAGGTTAGGTTTATAAAATAAGTTAGGTTAAGGTTAGGTTTATAAAACAGGCTAGGTTTTGTTAGATTTATAAAATACAAGGTATAAAATTTTTTCCCACGGTATCAATTGCCATATTATACATAAAATGCGCGCGTGCGATGAGAAATCGTTTCCTGACTCGTTAAAATCCATAGTAAATAATTTATTCCGCGATGTAACAAAATAAATCATTTAATTGGGAATAAATTAATTTAACTTTCATACAAAATGGTTAATGATGTAATTTCGTTATTTTTTTTTTTTTTTTTACAAATAAATTATTTCTGGATCTTTGTTAAAATGTTAAACCGAAAAGTAAGTATAACTTTTTGGTCGAATTTCATTTAATCACGCACGTCAAAGGGCTAAATAGCGTTCCCAACGCTATTGCTCCGGCGTAACTAAACGTTAACCATCAAAAATGGTAACCAAACGCGTTGAATTCGATCTCGCGACGAGGAGAGCCCTCGCGATCTCCGGCGGCGAGACGAGGGACAACACTCAGGTTCTACCGGTTCTTTTTTCCCGAGCAAAAATTGGGTTGCGCCTGCGGTCTGCGGTAGCAGGGAAAGAGGTCGTTGAGCGCGCACCACCACATCGGGGATACGATACCTGTGCACGAGACTCGGAAACGTGCGCCTCTGCACCGGCCACGCCACGTCGCCGCGAGGAGGAAAGAGGTCGATCCGTCTGCAACAGGCAAACTCCGATGAATCATCCTCGCTCGTGTGCCAGTCTTTTGCTTTCGCGCAAGTCCGCCAGCGCAAATGAAAAAAGAAAAGAAGAAAGATTTAGGTTAGGTTTGGCCCTCGGTCCTCGAGCGAGCGAAATAAAATCGATCGATAACGAAGGTATCGATAATAAAGATAACTGACCGAATTCTTCGAAGATCCATCGTTCCTTATTGGGGATGGGTTTTCCACTTTGGCTTTTTCAATTATACGTGAATAACTTGTAGCAATTACAGCAACTGGAATTTCAAACTTATCTTTATACACTTTTTGTTTGCTAGAACAAATTTCTTTGCTAGATAGCAACAGTTTATTTGAGACTTAAAATTTTTTTACTTGAGGTTTAAAAAGTCGAACGTCTACGTTTAAAATATGTATCTCAATTCAACGTCACGATCAACAAAAAAAAAAAAATATATATAACGCTGTTAATTTTAGCCTTTTAATTTCGAAAGAAAAAAATCGAGATTATAATATTTTTTAATCAAGTTTATTAAATTTAACAATCCTGCCAATTAAATATTATTTCACACTCAGTTTTCTAAATGATTATTTCAATTAATTACAATTGTTTTACGTTTAGTTTAATATTGAATTAACATCAGCATAGAAAATCCCAATCAAATTTAATTTAACGTCAATGTAAAATTCTACACCCATAAATCAATTATGATATTTTTCTTAAACTCTTAATTTCACCACGTATATATATGTATATGTATGAGACAGTAAACCTGATTTGCCCAGGTGATTTTTCTTTTTTTCTCTTACCGCCGACGTAAAATGCCTCCCAGTGAACGAGACTACACGGCATTGACCGCGCGTAGTAACTCCCGTATAGCGATGGCTTTGAGTCGCTCTCGAACCGAGATACTTCGTTCGAAAGTTCGAGTCTTCTCGTTCGTCGAATATCTCGTAAACAAAATCATCCTCCGTAAGCTCGTATCTCTTCGAAACGATTTTCGAAGCGTCACGTGACGAATTGTTGCGAAGATCGATTGACCGTTGGTTTTTCTCAATTCGATGGTCACGCGTACAAAAAACTCAGACCGTCGAGATATCCAACGCTGGCTCTCGAAGCTCGCGTGTGCACACGCTCCTTTTTGCTCTCGTTTCTTCTTTCTCCCGCTGTTCCAACGATCCGTCTTAATATTCGATCCAACGTTTCGTATCCCAGGGCCCAGCGGTTTTCGCTGCTCCCGTGACCACAGTCGCGCGTATACGTATATGTAACGACGAGTACAGCGCGCCACTTTTCTCCTGGTTGGTTGGCGTGCTCGCGAAATTTATACGTTCCCTGCCTGTTAATTAATGTCACCGAAAACGATCGAGTCGCGGCACCTCGATGAGAAAAGGAGGAAAAAAGGAGAAAAAATATGAAAAAATGCTCGCTGGTTGCGAGTGAATTTTAGGTGTCCCTTCTTATAGCAAGATTCACCGATCTCGAGAAAAAAGAATTGCACATAGGGAAAATGTTCGTTATTTGTCGATACAGTAGAACGTCGATTATCTAAAACCTTGATCACTCGAAGTTCGATTATCTGAGTAGAGCGTAATTGTGCACGTGGGCACTTAACCTATACGTCGAGCAACATTACGTGAAAATATTCGTTATTTGTCGGTACGGTAGAACGTCGATTATCCAAAACCTCGAATTTCAATTATACGGCGTATGCACGTGGACGCTTAACCTATACGTCGAGCAATGTTCATATTTTGGAACACACATATTTGTCTCAAATGCCCTGCGCAAAATATACTACGATTACATTTAGTAATTGATCTCATGTCGTAATTAAAAAGTGATTGATCACTGTTTAAATTGATTGTGCTTCGAGCAGCAGACTGATGGAAAGAGCCCGTGAGATTGGAAGAGGTAGCCTAGCATCTGCGATCCGAAGCGTCAGCGTGACACACGGTGTCTCATTATTTGTGGCTGAAGTAGGAGGAATCAGTTGTCGGGACACGTATTAGCCAGCGCGGCGTACGTGGCGACATCCGCTAATCAAATACAAGTGTTCGCCAGCCGTGGCGTATTATAGAGACGTAGACGTAGCGAAGGCTGTTTGCAGCCCTGATAGGCGCGATAAATACGCGTTTAAGTGTTTTATATATATATATATATATATATATATATATATATATATATATATAAAATTGTCGCGTGCTACGCATTTTTTTCTTTTTTCTTTCATTCCTGCTCGCTATTTGCTCTAATCCAGTGTTTCCCAACCTTTTTTTTGGACCGTGTCCCTAACCTAAGCGTCTTTAAAATCCTGATGCTTCATTCCTGTGACACATTATTCAAAAAGTGAATTTCTAACGTGGAGGAAGCCTAGGTCTAAACAAACTTCCAAAGAACGTGACATCCACGAAAGAAAAAAAATAAAAGAAAGAACAGTGCCTTGAAGAAATCACTAAGAAATTGGTAAAAAAAAAAAAAAAAATAAATAAAATAAAATAAAATAAAGTGATATGATAAACAGCAAATAAAGTTTTGAAACATATGAAAGAGAACTGAAATGTACAAATATGAAGTAATTTTAATGGAAGCTCTTTCCTATACTTCGATCACTTTATTATAAAATGAAATGATTCGATCATTTAAATCATTATAAAATATAACAAACCTAATAAACCTAACCTAAAATATACGTAACAAATTCAAAATACAATTTGAACTCATCTCAAAGTTAAATTGGCAAAGAAATTCACTGTTAATAACTTATTCTGGAATTGTCTCCCTGGAAAATCAAATTGTGATCCTCTATGGGTACCATGGAAAGAGGGGGAACCGTGGTAACGCGTGGTATCTTTCAGATCGTATATTGGATCCTCAAGTTTTTCTTCTTCTTCTCTCTTTCTCCTTTTGATCCTCACAACCCTACAGATCCTTTAACACTAGAACTACCGAGAATCAATGTACAAAAATGGAGCCAAAGAAATTAGAATGCAAGGAATAGGAAATTATAGTGTTATGATATTGTATCATAGTACATGTAAATTATAGTGTTGTAATACGAACTTTTTTATTCGCATATTTTACAAAAGTCATTCGAAAACCTGTGAAAACGGGACGCAGCGTTGCAAGTACGAAAAATTATTTTGAAAAATTATGAATTGGTCATTTCGACCACTTTGGTAGTTCTGGTGTTAATAAAAATCGAAGAAAACTTCTGGAGCATCGTATCACGATGCTCGTCCTCAACGTTGCTTCAACAATCCCATCCGAACTGTATTCGGTCCGATTGTACCGAAATGTATTTTTTTCTTTTTCTTTTTCTTTTTTTTTTTTTACGTGCAGCCGGTTATGGAATCCCTGTGGCACGTAAGGTACTGTTACAACGGTTTGTCCAACCGACTCAACGACCATTCGTGGACCATGATCGGTCAGCTCGCTCGCAGTGCCGTATATTTCTGGCGTCTTACCGATCCTGGCTTCTCACCTCGTACGAGTTGTTATCATTGCAATAATTGAACAATTATACTTCAAAGAACTGAGATTAAGAATTAATTTTACAGAAGTCAGAATTTTTGTTTGAATAAAGCAGAACATTTTCATTTAGGAACCTGTTGATGTAAAAATGTTCCAATACTGGCAACAAATTAATGAAATTAGCTTTTTCTTATACTTTGACGTTTTTCTTGGTAGGCGGGAAGAAACTTTTGGCCCACCCTGTGCAATATCTGTAACAAGGAAATTGAAGTGCAAGGAAGTACAAGAAAAGAACCCAAGCTTCTATTTAAAATATATTTCATCAGATCTGAGTATGTAAAGATGTATAAAATTTTCACAAATATATAAAATATATAAATATACATAGAGTCACAAGTATATGAAATTTCCATAGCAAATTTTGAATCGGTCATTTTATTATTATTGGTTCTAGCATTGAGTGAACAATTTTCAGTCTAAAAGACCCAAAGAAGAATTTGCGAAAACGCTGCAAAAGAGGCGAAGAAGGAAGAGGAGGAAGGCAGAGAGTTTGTTCGTTTCGTGGCAGCTGGTCAAACAACTCTGAAGCCTGTTCGGTATTCGAGGTTGATTCTCGCAGAGATCCACAGCCTTGGTTGCTCATACGATCGTCCTCCAACTTTTAATTGCACGCCCTAATATCTCAGAGTTCATCATCTCCCTTTGTGACTGGTCTGAGCCATCGCACCGATTGGTTGCAAGAAACGGATAGCAATGAGAACGGGACTTGAGAAATATCGCAATTCTTCCCTCTCGGGAGGAATATAATAGTATAAATATTATGTAAATATAGTACTATATTATATAAATAAATATTATGTAAATACTATATTATATATAATATATATTATATGTATAAATATAGTACTACATTATATAAATAAATATAAATATAATAACACTACAATATATAAATAAATATAAATATTATAACACTATAATATATAAATAAATATAAATATAATAACACTATAATATATAAATAAATATAAATATAATAATACTATATTATATAAATAAATATAAATATTTAGGGGGGGGAGGAGTGATCCTCTGTTTCAATCTCGATGTGGAAATCTCTCAGGGCTGCGCGACAGAACTCGCGGTTGTCGAGCTCGTAGGTTGGGCCAAGTGGGGTTGTTGCTGCTGGCCAGGGGTTTGGCCGTTTAATGCGCCACTATCACACTATGTGGCGTGACAGTCCACCACCACCACCGCCACATCGCCACCACTCTTCAACATCCACCTATAACGTCGCCATCGCCACCGACAAACCGGCTCTCGGCTGCACTCCACGCCGATAGCCAGCACCCTCGCCGTTATTCCTCTATCTTTCCCCCCACCCCCTCTCTCTTTCTCTTTGCCTTGGTGGTTGCAACACCGACACTCGTCCAATAGGTCGACCGTTTGCCCTCGGTGCGCAATTTTCTATATGGTAATGGGTTTGCTCTTTCCTTGATGCTTAACCTTTTTCAGGTTATACCGATTTATCATCGGCCTTTATCAAGAGGAGAAACGCATCTAATTGAGAGTATCGTCGTCGCCTCTCTTGATCTCTCGTGTCATTTGCTCTGATCAGTTTCACGAGGGTCTGTCACCAATTGTTGGCTGTTAATTTTCTTTTACACGTTGTCTATGTGTACTAGGGAGTCGTGTGCGGTAAATGTGCATTGTCTTTCTCGTTTCTCATTTTCTCTTTAGAAAATTTTGCGACTCTGAACCCCTTGACATGCGAATTAAATGAAATTCCATGTGACCAAACAAATTGATATTCATTTTTCACTTTACACCTGTACAAATTTAACAAGGATAATTTTTATGCTCTTATATTTATACTGCAAAATGTCATAAATACGATGCACAAACAAAGTTGATAAAAAATGGTGGAAGAAGAAATTAATAATTCAACAGTCCTTGGAAAACGCATGACGTCTCCTAGATGTCATTCTATGTTAAGAGGTTAAGAAACAACTGGCCCTGTCTTTTCCTTTTCTTGCATCCTAGATATAAACTAGATGTAAAACTAAAACTATAAACTAAATATAAATTATGAAGAAAAAAATACACAATTTGAACTACTATAATTAACATTAGAAGAATCCATAATAATACTAATACAATTTAATAATACTAATATAGATAATAATACAAATATATATATACATAATAATACTAATAATAGTAACACAATACAATAATACTAATATGTATGTACATAATAATACTAATACAATATAATAATATTAACTAGATATAAAATTAAACTATAAGTTAGATGTAAGCTTAATAAAAAAATACACAATTTAAGCTATTACAATTTACACTAGAATAATCCATAACACATAATAATACTAATGCAATGTAATAATTCTAATATGTATACATAATAATACTAAAACAATGTAATGATACTAATACAATACTAGATCAGTACAATACCAATGCAATTCACACCAGAGATTCCAACCAGACATATACAACTTATGGAAAAACTGCACAATTAAAATACGCGGAGGAGGTAATGACAAGGATAGAGTCAATCGTTGTCGAGCACTTGTTGTAATTTCTCTGTCATCTTGCAGGTAGGCAGGCAGGCAGGCAGGCAGGCATATTTCAGTTTGAAATGGCCCCCGTAGATAGTGGACACGAGAGCTTTTGTTCGCCGACTGAAAAAACATCCAAGTGGCGGCCGGGCATGCTCAACACCCTGGGCAGGTAGGGCGCGGCTCAATCAATTACAATGCCGTCGAGGGTGCGGTCGTTCCTGCGCCAGTTCCACCCCTCGCATGGCAACAACCTCACACGGCCACCAACCTGACCATCTCTCCGTTTCATTTACCTCTCTCTTCCCCCTCTTTTTTTTCGCGTTCCGTGCTCGTTCGCTCGCGTTTGCATCTTTCGTTGCCTCTTCGTCCTTACGAAGGCCTTTCAAAGGTTCATAATTCGCCACTTGGCGAACTTTTGATAATTAAAAGACAGTGAGACGAGAGCGAACAATCTTGGACTCGATTCTTTTTTTTTTCCCTCCCCTCAATTTTCATTTCTTCTACGACACAGCACCTCGTTTCCTCAGATATCGATCGTGTTATTAATCTTCTCAGCTGTGTGAACAACTTCTGTGTTCGTTTCGGGCAATTTACTCGATCCCCGTCACTCCTTTGTCGCTGTCAATTTTGCACAATACTCTGAATATTTCTGTCTTCATTATCTTCATCTATTTCTGGAACTTGTCTATCTTATCTGTACTTATCTGTCTATCACTACTATTTCCATCCCCATTTACTTCACTCTCTATCACTGAAATTATTAATTTTGTACATTATAACTCTCTCTTCTTTTTTCTTTCCTGTTTTTTGTACAAGAACGGATTTTTATTTTCTATAAATTAAGTTAAATTAAATTACCTTAATATCTTATCTAACTTTAATTATCTTACCTAACCGTACTTAACGTTAATTACCTTAAATTAAATTAAATTAAATTAAATTAAATTAAACTTTTACCAAAGGGCGGTTTCCAACTTTCTCCAATGGTTTTCAAATTTTAGTCAAAATTAATCAAATTGGAAAAATAAGGGACGGTTGAGAGTAAATTTTCTACAGATTCTTAACCTCTTGTGCTGATAATTGGTTCACGAACCATAACGAGTGACCAAAACCGTACACAAAAATTCATTCTTCCTTTTTGAATTCATCGGTATATCACTGGATAGAAATTACTAAGAAGTAATAAATTTGTTATTTGTTTTGCCTGTGTTATATCTCAATATACTTAAAACTGAAAAAATAATTGCGATTTCTGGCCAAATATTTTCGACGTGCGTGACATTTCAGCGCGATGAGGTTAACCATTTGCCGCTGGCAACTGATTGCAGACCATAACGAGTGACCAAACCGTACACAATAATTCGTCGCTTTCTTTTTGAACTCGTCGGTATGATATCAATGGATAAAAATTATTAAGAAGTAATGAATTTATTATTTGTTTTGCCTGTGTTATATTTATAATATACTTAAAATTGAAAAAATATCGCAATTTTGGTCAAAATATTTTCGACGTGCGTGGCATTTCAGCGCGAAGAGGTTAATCACTTGCTCTGGCAACTGATTGCGGACCATAACGAGTGACCAAACCGTACACAATAATTCGTCGCTTTCTTTTTGAACTCGTCGGTATGATATCACTGGATAAAAATTATTAAGAAATAATGAATTTATTATTTGTTTTGCCTGTGTTATATTTATAATATACTTAAAACTGAAAAAATATCGCAATTTTGGTCAAAATATTTTCGACGTGCGTGGCATTTCAGCGCGATGAGGTTAACCACTTGCGCTGGCAACTGATTGCGGACCATAACGAGTGACCAAACCGTACACAATAATTCGTCGCTTTCTTTTTGAACTCGTCGGTAGAAATGAATTTATTATTTGTTTTGCTTGGGTTATATTTGTAATATACTTGAAACTGAAAAAATATTGCAACTTTGGTCAGGTTAAGCGTCTGTTGAGAAAAAGGAAAGAAACGAAAGCACGGTACACGTACAAGGTAGTTCTTGATCGATTATTTTCATTTCAGATTGAAACCGCTTCCTCGTCGCAGTCACCGTGCAATTGGACGAGACATATGAAGCTTATTTATGCGTCATCGGTGTTAACTCCAATTTTCACGGTTCGTGGTCGTACGAAAAAAAAAAAAATAACGTTCTAAAATACGAGACAAATAATGTCGTTTTATTCGTTGCGCGAGAGGGGAGCATCGTGATTTATTTCCGTGATTCCGAGAATAAGCCGCCATCGCATGGCATACTTTCGTAACCTCTGTTTCCTTCTCTTCACTTTTTAATCCTGTTTTTTCTTCTTCAAACGACCGACGAGTTATAATTAATTATAAGTAAGTCATAATTGTTATAAGTTTATTTGAGAATAAAGTCACGTTGAGTCAGAATCGATTACTAAAAATTAGTTGGAATTAATTGTAACTAATCATAACTTAAAATGATTAAAATCAATTAAATTGAATTAAAAGGAATTGATCTCCAAACGACTTGTTAAAGAATTATACAAGTCGCAACTAAGAAGTTATAACTAAATTAGTTATAGTTAAAAAAGTTGATTCAGATAAATTAGTTATAGCTAAAAGAGTTAAAGATAATTATAACTAATTCCTTCAAGTCAGTTATATTGTAACTACAGAATTGGAACTAAATAAGTTACAATTAATTGCAACTTAAAACAATTGAAACTAGCCCCAGAAGTTAAAATTAATAACTTTTGAATTAGTTGAACATTAACCCATTTGTTTTCTTTTTTCAAACGACTAGAAAAAGTACAATTGTACAAATTTGCTCAATGAGATTGGAGTGACAAAGGGCGAGATGCAGAATTTTAGATGCATCGTTCTCGTAGAAATTTAGCGTGCTGTCTCGTCACCGAGAGACGAAAGGGGAGACAATAGGTGATTCACTTTGCAACGTTTCACGGTTTCGTACGGCTACGGACAAATTCGTCGCTCGTTAAGGGATTTGTAAGCTCGACAATGGGGTGTTACGCTTGGCGAAAATAGGACAAAAAGCAGCGAGGAGAGTCCGCCTTTCCTCCTTGGTGGCTCTCTCCTCACTGTCGGGATGATACAGCGCTGTACAAGAGACAGGGGTCCCTGACGACGCCACGTCTAAATATATCCGCCCCGTGACACTTGTTTCATGTAAATCAAGCCCGCGGACGACGAAAAAGCGAGACGATGCTGGAAGAAACGTCCGCTCGCTCACGGTGAAACGAATTCATTTCGAGAACCCGGAGTTGTCGGACTTTATATCCTTTCTTTCAATCGAATTTCTCCTCTTTTCTTTTTCTTTTTGCAACAATAATTCACCAACGGTGACACTTTGGCCTGGTAAATCATAATTATATGAAATAATAATTTACGTGGAAAGAAAAAATAATGTGTATGTCACTCTCTTTCAATTTATATCATTGATAATAGATACAGTATGATAGATGTTATTAATAATAAATAAGTTAGGAATTATTTTCTTTTTCTTTTGTTATTGTATATTTATTGTGTGTGTAAATAAATAGCGAAATATAAATATATGTGGAAATATAAATAAACGTGAGAATTGAAAAATATATAGGGTGAATCACATAGTTTTCCTACTTTGAATGTTTCTGTTACTTTACTATACTATACTATACTGTACTATAAAATATACTATTCTATATAATTCTATATAATATTATACTATACTATATATATTTAGTATACTATGTATATTTACTACGATATAAAAATATTTTAATTATTTTATAATACTATATATTATAATAATACCATACTATTATATATAATACTGTACGATACTGTACCATATACTATATATAATAGTATACGATATTATACTATATTATATACTATTCTATATAATACTCTACTATACTATATTATATACTATTCTATATAATACTATACTATACTATATTATATACTATTCTATATAATACTATACTATACTATATTATATACTATTCTATATAATACTATACTATACTATACGATACTATACTATATTATATACATTTACTACGATATAAAAATATTTTAATTGTTTTATCATTGTTCAAACAAATTCACGAAAATCTCGAGGAACAAACCCATGTTTATAAATTCAGCACCCATGTTTATAAATCGAAGTGCATCGGTCGTAAACTCAGAAGAAGCTTCACTTCATCAAAATTTCACGACGAGTCCGCGCGAAGATTAAACAGAACTTGACCATTCTTCTACACCTACTGAAACGACCCTCGATCTCTCTGGGTCGAACTGTAAACCGTTTTACCCATATGAATAATATTTGCTCGTCGTGTCAGTCCAACGGAAACAGAGAATTTCGTTTTACACCTCAGGACGAACCTTCTCGTCAGGCGACAATATTGAAGGACGGTCTCCTGGTCTCATTATCTTGGCCGTTTTGCAAATACATACATACACGTGGGACTGTGAGATAACAGTCTCCTCCAGGTGATAGGAGAAAACATAGTAGACTCGTACGGTTTAGGAATCAATCGACGATCGATACTCTCGAGAGTCAACAAACGATCCATGCCCAGTGCCCGAGTTTTTCGTCGGAAACACGTCGCTGTTCGGTGGCAGATAACGCGGGACGATAGCAGAGCGGAAGTTCATACGTGGGAAAACGCCGTTCCGCTCCCTCTTCCTCGCGTTTTATCTTGTTTGAAATATCGATATTTTTCCTGAACCGTGGACGTGGAAAATTTCCTTGGTGCAAGGAATCAATGGAAACCGACTCGAGACTCGAGAAATGTCGCCAATTCGCTAAGATTCGGTGAAATGAAAGGAAGACGCCGATAAGTTGCGCGTTGAGATGAAACGTAGGAACGTGGGTTATTTGCGGATCGTTAGCCGGTGATCCGATTTCACGGAGAAACAACCGGTCTTCCCTGGTGAATCCACTGGATCATCTGAACAAACACACGGGACACATGCTCAAATAGAATATTCGATAAGCGGCTTTGTACCGTTCGGGTATCAGCCGCAAGGATTAATTATTCCTTCTCTCTCTCTCTGCGTCGGGGAACGCGTTTCGATGAAGAAACGATTTAAATACGCAACTTGACCTCTTGCGCCGGAATCACGTGCCACGCACGTCGAGAATTTTTTGTCCTGAAATTGCAATATTTCCTCAGTTTTAAGTATATTTAAGTATAACTCAGGCAAAACTAATAATAAATCTATTACTTCTCAATAATTTCTGTCCAGTGACATTATACCGACGTGTTCGAAAAGAAAGCGACGAATTATTGTGAACGGTTGGGCCACTCGTTACGGTCCGCAATCAGTTGCCAGCGCAAGTGGTTAACCTCTTTGTCCCAAAGTTGCAATATTTCCTCAGTTTTAAGTGTATTTAAATATAACCCAGGTAAAACTAATAAATTTATTACTTCTCAATAATTTCTGTCCAGTGACATTATACCGACGTGTTCGAAAAGAAAGCGACGAATTATTGTGAACGGTTGGGCCACTCGTTATGGTCCGCAATCAGTTCCCAGCGCAATTGGTTAACCTCTTGCGCTGGAATGACGTGCCCGGCACGTCGAGAATTTTTTGTCCTGAAATTGCAATATTTCCTCAGTTTTAAGTATATTTAAGTATAACTCAGGCAAAACTAATAATAAATCCATTACTTCTCAATAATTTCTGTCCAGTGACATTATACCGACGTGTTCGAAAAGAAAGCGACGAATTATTGTGAACGGTTGGGCCACTCGTTACGGTCCGCAATCAGTTGCCAGCGCAAGTGGTTAACCTCTTTGTCCCAAAGTTGCAATATTTCCTCAGTTTTAAGTGTATTTAAATATAACCCAGGTAAAACTAATAAATTTATTACTTCTCAATAATTTCTGTCCATCATACCGACGTGTTCGAAAAGAAAGCGACGGATTATTGTGAACGGTTGGGCCACTCGTTATGGTCCGCAATCAGTTCCCAGCGCAATTGGTTAACCTCTTGCGCTGGAATGACGTGCCCGGCACGTCGAGAATTTTTTGTCCTGAAATTGCAATATTTCCTCAGTTTTAAGTATATTTAAGTATAACTCAGGCAAAACTAATAATAAATCCATTACTTCTCAATAATTTCTGTCCAGTGACATTATACCGACGTGTTCGAAAAGAAAGCGACGAATTATTGTGAACGGTTGGGCCACTCGTTACGGTCCGCAATCAGTTGCCAGCGCAAGTGGTTAACCTCTTTGTTCCAAAGTTGCAATATTTCCACAGTTTTAATTGTATTTAAGTATAACCTAGGCAAAACAAATAATAAATTTATCACTTCTTAATAATTTCTATCCAGTGATAAGCGACGAATTATTGTGTACGGTTTGGTCACTCGTTATGGTCCGCAATCAGTTCCCAGCGCAATTGGTTAACCTCTCCGCGCTGAAATGTCATGCACGTCGAAAATATTTGGCCCAAAATTGCGATATTTTGTCAGTTTTGAGTGTATTATAAATATAACTCAGGCAAAACAAATAATAAATTCATTGCTTCTTAATAATTTCTATCCAGTGATATCATACCGACGAGTTCAAAAAGGAAGCGACGAATTATTGTGTACGGTTTGGTCACTCGTTATGGTCCGCAATCAGTTGCCGCCGCAAGTGGTTAAATATTGTATAAATGTATCTACAGCAGAAAATGAGCATCTTCAAATATAATCCGCTCTTATCCAACGCTAGAATTTAACACTTGGAATTTGACTTAAGTGGTGAAGATGACCGATTTATAATTTTTGTTGGAAATGCAAGAATGTATGTGAATGGGTGTGAAACGGTCCATTTTTAGAGATTTAAGTGATTCTTTGTAAAGTATAATAGAAATAATAGTATATCAATAATAGTGAAAAATAATAATAGTAAATGTATAATAAATAATAATGATAAATGAAAACTTACGTTTTATTTTTTTTTTTTTATTTTAATATCTTTGATGGAAATTCTATACTTCAGTCTTCGACATATATATATATAATTGTTAGATATATCAATTATATATAGATTGTTGTTATATAAAATTATCTAATTACGTAGAATTATTATATATAGATATGTCATTGTTGTCATATTAATTTATTCTCCTATTATTTCTCAAATAATGTTTTTTTTTTTTCTTGGATTTCGTAATTATTATTTTTTACAGAATTTTTATATCCTTCTTCCCTAATTGTAAGCCACATTTACTTTGCTCAGTATTTTTCGTTCAGGTACAACTTTTTAGACTTTAGTCAACTAACCTAGAAGGATCAAACAATTACATGTTTTACGTAGCAACGTGAATTTCAGCGCTCCAATTTTTTTTTTTTTTTGTCCCCCCTTACGATGACGAGGTGATCGAGTCGAGGAATTAGCGTGTCGCGTCGGCACGCGGCGTGATCCCCGTGATCGTTTCTCGATCGATACGATCGCGACCGGTATTCATGAAAACGAAAACACACCCGTGGTCGTGTTCGAAGGTTACATAATGCATCAGAAGCCAAACGAGCGCATTATATGCGATCTCGATCGCGCCTATCGATCGATTGATCGTCCACAGTTCAGAATCCAGAGGTAGAGAACCAAACAACTGTGATCTTCGAAAGCACTCGACCCGAAGAATTTTTCTTCCTTCCGATGAGTTACGAAATTTCGTTACCGATTTCGCACTTCGCGAAAGAGGAGCTTTTAGAGTTCTCTTCTTCCCTCGTCGGAAATTCACTTCGGTTGGAAAATACGAGACGAAGGACGGAGATAGAGGCAGCGTGGAGCATGTCGGACATGGGAACGCGACACCAGCGGGCATCGAAATGATTTATGTGCCACGATACGGGACGAAGGGCCGCAGGGGAGGGAACGGAGAAACTTACGAGCTAAGGGGGTTAGCGACGGAGTGCGCCTCGTGTTTCTTTTCTCGAAACGAAATTTTTATTTCGTTTCTTCGATGCCTCGAAAACCAAAAAGATCTTTCCTCATCGACAAATAATACAAAAAAAAAAAAACTTGTTGACGAATGAAATTGTAAAGGTAGAAATTTTAATAAATAATCTTAATAATTTTAACGTAGAATAAAGTCGCTGTTAGCACGCACGCTAACGATCTACAAAATTTTTCATTTTTCAAAAAAAAAAAAAAAAAAAAGAAAAACTATTAGGTTGCGATCTATGGTTCTTCAGTTGAAAATTTCACCTTCGCGACGAGTAAAAACGCAATGCAAAAGGAAGAAAAAAATTTTTTTAACCTTGAAATTAACGATCAAGATCAACTATGCAGCAAATTCTTCATATGTGTTTCCATCAAATCGATGGTGTAGAATTCATCTGTGCTAACCAGGGAACAAACTGCACGATCCCGTGCAAAATTTCCTCGCGAAACGAATATTTCTTTTCGGAGAAATGGCGTCCATCGTACGATGTACTTATTTTTTTTTTTTTTTTTTTATATAACAGAGGAATCTCCTCGCGAAATCATTTCGAAACCTTTCGAGACTTAGTATAATTGATCGTTCGCCGACTACCGAAACAGTCCCCCCCCCCACCCTCCCGAAGGCGGTTGTTGCAGCCTGTCCCGTGTCTTTTTTTGCCCACCGTGACGGGGCGCGCGAAGTGTCCCGGACCCCTCGTCCCTCATCGAGTCCGGACCCTGCTTCTTCTTCTCGTTTCTCCCCGGTTCGTCGTTGGCCTCGCGCGACAGCCTCAATTTTTACGATCGACCATTTATAACCGACTTGTCCAGGATTAACTGGTATATGGTCTTGGCCCTCTCTGATACCGATCCCCGCGACAATTATCCCGAGAATTTGCTTTAAAATTCTTACGCGAGGGCGAAACACAGTCTGGCTAATGGTTCAACGATTGACCGTGATAATTAATTCTGGATAATTAACACGTCGAACTGGCCAACACTGTACGATAAGTTGAGGTTTAATGGATTTATTTTACTGGGGGCCACTGGCGACCGGCGAATCGAAGATTAATAAAAACACATAATTCGAGTGGATGTTAAATACTTGTGAATTTTTGCAATATTAGCAAGGATCAATGAATTACGAGGCGTACAAAAGTTATTTTATTTATAATATAATATAATAATTAATATAATGTAATATAATATAATATAATATTGTGGGATGGGGAAATTCTGGAAAAGGGCCCAGAACATTCTCCAGTGCCCAACAATTGCAGATCTCCCAAGTGGTATACCATAAACTGTAGAGAAAGTTAGGTTTGGTACTTGGGATTGTTTATGGCTAGCCCTCCAGCACTTAAGATATTAAGGATGCGTTTGTTTGGATGTGTGTATGAATGACGAATTTTTGTGCAGTGGAAGGAAGAAGGGAATGTCGAGAAGTCAGACAGAAGACAGTGAGTTGAGAGTTGCGACAGAGAGAAGAGAGTGAGTTGAGATTTGCGAGTCTAGCGAGTTTAGCAATTAAGAAAATAGACACTTTATAAAACGTCACTTTATAATCATCATTAAACAAATTTTCTTTTATTTAACGTCAAATAAACAACTACCTTTTATCAAAATTCCTACAAATTGGGGTTTCAAGCCGGGATATATTGTGATACATCGTGTTAAAGCAAACTGCGAACAAAGAAACGTGTCAATTGAAGTCCATTACTGGCCAAATACTAAAGCACATTATTTTAAAAGTGTAAAAATTATTTTAAAAATTTATTCGCAATTTCTTCTTCGAAATCAATTTCGTCCAGTGTACGTGTGTTGATAAAAACGTCTTTTACGTCTCAATTACTGCAATAATCTGCACGATAGTCGCAAAAACCTTGTTTAAATAAATAACACGCATATGGTACGGACAATCGTAACGTCTCGGTAGCTGGCTAACATAATCGTTACCGTTACGTTCGGCCGTTAATATAACGTGTCCGCGGGCAATTAAAGGCAACGACGGGCAATTAGCAACGCCCTTATCGTCCATCGGTTCTCTGCCGGCCGCGACCGCGAGATTCTTGCCGATAACATCTCGCAACCACCGTTAACCTATCGGCGTCGATCTCTCTCGCTGTGACGCCCATCGAAAAACCATCCAATGCCAAAGATTTCCTCCATCGAGCGAATCTTGCCATCGTCATTTTTAATCGTGGCTAGACAAATGCCTGAACGACTCGATATTTCGCTTGTCAACTTGCTAGCATTTGTCTAATCGAGACTAGTTGGACGATGGAATGGCCGCCACTGGCGCCATAGAAAATGGCCGTCGACCTATTACGTAATGTGACGGGATTGGCCAAAAAGTAACCGCGCTTTTTTTATTTGCGCGTGTGTGTAAATAGAAGGCGAATTTATCACGAGGAACGAAAGAACATTTTTTTTTCCTTTTATTTTCATTATTTATAATTATAAATGATGATTAGGTATTAATGACGAGGTTATAATTATTTATGATCGCAATAACCACTCGTGTGTGGGTTATTAACGACTTGGAACGAAATTTTATGAATTATTATTTTATTAATTTGTTATTTATTATTTATTCATCTTGAGTCCAAATCGAATTTTATTTGAATTAATTCCTTGAATTAAAATGACAAATATATATATTTGAAACTGTACATTAAGTTATATGTAAGTTATATGTTATAAGTTATATATACTATTTGACTTACTAAGTTATATATTACTAGATTACTAAGTTACTAGGTTATTAGTTATATATAATTAACTAGGTTATAGTTATTACTGTAAGTTACTATTACTATAGTTATTACTGTATAGCTATTACTAAGTTATATATACTATTTGAAAAATCATTTGTAAAAACAATCGCAATTATTATTTCATTCAACAATCAAATAACGAATTAGTTTCGAGAAGAATCATTTGCCCGTTCAAATAAACGAAAACGAGGGAAAGATCGTGAAGATAAGGATGCGCGCGCAACCTACGAGGCGCGTTTTCAAAAGAAAAGCGATAGAAATTCGATCCAGAAGCGTGACAAATATGGCTGAGAATTTTTTTAGGGGGAAAACCAAATTCGTTCTATCGACCCCGAGGCCGTCGAACTGCTCGTAAATATTGGCAGAAATCAAAGGGGAAGTTAATTATTTATGTTCCTTCACTAACTGGGTCTCCAAAGATTCGGAAATTCCTCTGAAACTTGAAGAAAAAAGAAGGAAAGAAACTCGAGATAAAGAGTTTGGTAGGTTGGTAGTCTGTTTCAATAAATTTCAATGAATGTGAGAGTTAGGTGCACAATGAATGAAGTTAGTTACATTTTAAGGTAGTTATATCTCAAGAAATGAAGTTAGTTATATTCTAAGATAGCTAGTTTTAAGATAATTAGTTATATTTTAAGATTAACACTAAGTGTTAAGATAATTAATTATATTTTATGGTAGTTAGTTTTAAGATAATTAGTTATATTTAAGGTAGTTAGTTTTAAGATAATTAGTTATATTTTAAGATAGTTAGTTTTAAGATAATTAGTTATATTTTAAAAGATGAAGTTAGTCACATTTTAAGATAGTTTTAAGGTAGTTAGTTTTAAGATAATTAGTTATATTTTGAAGTAGTTAGTTTTAAAATAATTTATTAGTTATATTTTAAAAAATGAAGTTAGTTACATTTTCATGTATCAGACGCAATTGGCCAATAAAATATCGCTTTTGGTCCAATAAAACACCAAAGGGATCGTCTGATGCGCAACAAAATATGAATCTAGAAAGCTAGAGATTACTTTAAAAATTAATTCCGGCGCAACGAGGATCGAACTCGTCAACTGCAAACTGGCAGCTAATCAGCATCGTATCAGTATTTATGAAAAATCAGTGTCTCTGGACAAGTCTCGAACGAGATACGATCGTCAGTGGCCAACTCTAGCTAGATACGCGATTACGGTATCCCCAAGAATTATCTTGTATAGCAAAGACTGTTTGATGTCATCCCAAGGCATTTCTTTGTGTGTGTATATATATAATAAATTTTTATGAGGGTTTACTTTTGGTGAATTAGATCACTCTGAAGAGAAAGTATCATTGACTCATTGTCAGTATTAGCACCGAGCTAACATCGATAAGAATGATTAATCATTCAACAATGTATAATCTTAGAGAATGAAAGAGAGATATTTTTGTTATACTCGAATAGTAATCTTGCGATCAGCATGTTATGTCTGTTTCTAACTCTAGAATGTCTCGAATAAATATGTATCAAGTATGTGGACGATGTCATCAATTGCTCATCCGGTCGCACAACAGAGGTTTCACGCTTTGAATTTCAAAATGGGATTAAGTGGCAAATGAGATTAATCATCGTCCTGATATTTGTTACCAAGTTAGAAAATTCGTTGAAAAATTGTAGAAAATTTTTTTCATTTTCTTTGAGATACAGTTTCATTTAATTTTGAGTATTTGACGCGAGACAGGAAGTGAGGTTAGAGTTTATCGAGTTGTATCAGTTCAAAAAGTTATAGAGAATTTTTCATTGTCTTTGGGGTGTAGTTATATACTATAGTCTTCTTTGGGGCATAGTTATATATTATAGTCTTCTTCGGGGTATAGTTATATACTACAGTCTTCAGTATTTTGAGTATTTGTGCAAAATAGGAAGTGAGGTTAAGTTTAGGTTTAGGTTAGGTTAGGTTAGGTTAGCTTCAGAAAATTGTACTAATTCAAAAAATTATAGAATATTTATCATTGTTTTTAGGGTACAGTTAAGATCTTCCTTTTTTTTTTTTATCAAGTTACATTGGTTCAAAAAATTATAAAAAATTTTTCATCGTCTTTGGGGTATAGTTATATACTATAGTCTTCGGTATTTTGAGTATTTGCCGCGAAATAGCAAGTGAGGTTCAAGTTAAGTTTAGGTTTAGGTTAGGTTAGGTTAGGTTAGCTTCAGAAAATCATACGAGTCCAAAAAATTATAGAATATTTATCATTGTCTTTAGGGTACACTTAAGATCTTCTTCTTTTGTTTTTATCAAGTTACATTGGTTCAAAAAATTGTAGAAAATGTTTCGTCGTCCCTGGGGTACAGTTACAATCTTTTTTTTTCTTGGTATTTCGAGTATTCGACAGGAAGCGAGGTTAGATGCTGGAGGAAGGGTTCGAAGGGGTGGCGTGTCTCGTAGATCGTCGAGTTTATGAAACGATGTCGTGGCACGGCAGATGATCCTCGCCACTTACGGCATCGCGACCCGCTCGTTCGAGTGCTTTCACGTCGAGGTGGCGACTTATCGATCCGGTCCTTATGCCCCGTACACACCGCGCCGACTAACGTCGAACCGAAAGGTCGGCTTCATTTGCATAGCCCGCATTCGACGACGCCGCGCTTCCCTATATCACACGTCTGTTTCGAACAATCCTCCTCGAAGAATTTACGTCAGGATTTTCCAGCGAGATAGAAACTCAAACCTGAAAGATTCGACTGGTCAAAATTGAAGTTTCGCAGCCATTGTGAAATGTAGAGGAGGTCGAAATAAGTTGGCTGAGCGAAAATAACAGATTTAACAGAAATCAATATTTCTTTATAGTTTTAATAAATAATAAATATTTGAATTACGGGCAGAAAAAATAAGACGCGGTTCGAAGCGGTCTATTTTTACGCACGAATCTTCCTCGATTCGAGCTCGATCGGGTTAACGACTACGATCCGCAGGGTATGAGGTTAGGTTAGGTTTGTCGACTCACGAGCCTCTTATCTAATAGTTAAGCCGACGATAGCGGCGATGTTTAATACGCACGCCTCTTATCTAATGTTTGACCAACGTCAGCCAAGGATCGCCCGGGTTCGGTTCTCCGGTTCACGATCTCTCGTTGCGTAATCGTTCGTCAACATCTTATTTAACAACCCAATCGCATACACCGTGCACTCTGCAAGTATCAATTTCTGACTGATCAGCGTCTGTCGGCTTCGTTAATTTCTTATTATTTTTGCAAAAAAAAAAAAAAAAAAAAAAAAAAGAAAACAAAATTCTAGTGCAGAAGAAAAAAGCCGACACCTACTCTCTTTTCTCTTTTTTTTTTTCAAGAGAAGAAGGAAATTTTCCGCGGTTATGCGAGGCTAATTGCAAGACAACGATGCAACCTGAGAGAATCCCACCTTATTGAAAATCTCTTTTCTTTATCGAGAAAATTAGAGAGGTACACTTTAGGGAAAAAACGTTGAAACCTCTTCTCTGTATCTAGTAGGAGACTAATTCAGGAGAGGGGGTGTGGATCAAGTTGATGATCTTGGCAACTTTCTTGGTGTCGTACAATTTTTTAATTACGTGTACGTCGTCTGGGGCAGAGGTGACGAACTGGCGGCGCGGGTGGTCGGTCGCGCCCCCCACCACTTTCTCGGTCGCTAGAGCGATCCCCTCCACTGCGTCTCACTGCCGCAGCTTTAGCTATCTAAGTTAACGCTAGAACTATCATCAAAAGTGGTGAGAATGATTGTACAAATTTATCATTTATGTTGAAAAATTTATATAAATTTGTAAAAAAAAAACAGAAACAGTATATTTTTCGAAATCCGTAAAATAATATAAGCTAAATAAAAGCTTGCGCAACTTTGTAACGTCATAAAATTCTTTCGTTTCTGTTTGTTTGGAAAAATTTCACGCTTCAGTCGTGGGTAGTTCTAGTGTTGAAGGAAGCCGAATTACAAACCATTGTCGTGGAAGCAGCACGTGCGAAAAATCTTCATAAAACGGACACGCTGCTTCTCAGTACGAAAGATTTTATAGAAAAATGCCTGAGGCGTCAAATTTTATTTCAAGTTGTCCCAGGATCGTATCCAGGTTAATTAAATTAATCGAAACCTCGCGAAGTTTCGGACTTTCATCTCGGTCGAGTCAGTTTTGAAAAATGTCAGTTGGCGAGATGCGGCGTTTGTTGCAATAGGAGAGGGATCCGACCTCCAATTGCCAAGTGTTTCGGTGGAAATTTCGATTGCGTCGCCAGGACGTTGATACCGATCGGACAATATCGCGCCTCCGCTCCGCTTCGGGTCGCGACGCGTCTATTTATAGAAGAAGGAACGCCGGGTGCCATGCACCAACTCGACCGACTGACATTTATTCCTTTCTTTTTTCTCTTTTCCCTCTTCCTTCCTTTTTCCTAATTTTTTTTCTTTTCTCCAAAGGGAAACTCACTTTTCATTGACTGTTCGTGACTTGTTCATCTTCACGTTTTCCAAAGCGTTATCGGTCGCTTCTTTTCTTTTCTTGGTCCATCGCCTCCTAACCTCTTCCCCTCATTACTCACGAGTCGAACGATCTTGTGAAATCTCTCCCCTCGATCTTCCTCGCGTCGCACGATTTCTTCTTACAAAATTATAGCAACCTCAGATATTTACTGTCCGAATGTCAGTGAGAGAGTCACTGCAGATAATCTTCCAAGTAACGCTCGAATTTCTATATTTGGAGACGCGGGCTGTCTAGATTGTAGTATCGCGGACGTAAAAATGTCGCCGATGACATTGTTAACATTGACAGATAAATCTTAAAACTTGAGCAGAAAAAAAAAAAAAAAAAAATGAAATGTCTTCACGCGACACCGATCTGCCCTGTCCAGGTCACTGCACGCGAGAGCAATCGTCGAACAATCGTGAAAAAAAAAAAAAAGAATGCAAAACGTAACGCAAGCGAACGTTATCTATTTCTTTTTTTTTTCTTTTCTCATCAGTGATAACACCGAGGCAAAAATTATTTGCGAACCTCCTATCTCTCCTAGGAGGTATATATCTCTCTTGTTTGTTACGCGTATTTCGTGAAAAAAACATCAAAAACGTTTCGTACGTGATTTGCTGTTTATCGCTCGACGATAAATACGTGGCCTCCGGAGTCGTTATGGTTATGTACATGCCTCTGGCGAAAGTCGATCGTTCGCTGTTTTTTTTTTTCTTTTTTTTGTTTTTTTTCTGCCCGCGTCAGAAGCTCGATTTTCGAGAGAAAAACAGTGAATCAATGAAAATGACGGGACGGTGAAAAATTGCGCGGTTGCTCGCGTTATCTTCTCACTTATTTATAGCCGCTGATATATCGCGGCGGCGACAGGTGCACACAAACTAGGAGCGCAAACGTTCCCCACCTTCGAATCCGAAAGCAGTTTCGTCGTTTCTTCGAAAAAGGAATTGGAACTCTCTCCTCGAAAGAGAGTAGCTGTTTGTTTCTGTTTTTTTTTCTTTTTTTCTTTTTTTTGGGAATGTTGCGTTTCTGCAATTTACGAAATTTATTATACGCGCGTTGAAATTGTGGATAATTTTATTTTTTGAAATGTGTCTTTCTTGCAAATATACAGCGTTTTTATAATCTACAGACTCATGTCTGATGTCTGTAGATAATAAAAACTATTCTGTAGATTATATATATATATATATATATATATATATATATATATATATATATATGATACCATTTCTTGCTAACTATCGTTCTAGAGCTTCGTATTTCGAAATCTACATTTCCGCTCGCGCGGAATTTTTAGACGAAACCGACGTAATTACTTGGACTACGTAGTTGAGCAACGCAACTCGAAATAAATAAAATGAAAGGCAGATTATTTTATTTATTTCACCGAGACAGGAAGTTGGCGTCGTGCCACGAGGTTGTCCCCGAACCGTTGCTTCCGAACAGATGACAATTTTATTATTCTAACGTTACCACAATCGACAAATGTCGATATAACCGAAGATTTCAGAACTTCGTTTTCTACGAAATCGAAACCTAACCTAACATTTTTTTCTGTGAAACCTAAACCTAACTTTTTTTCTGCGAAAACTGAACTTGACCTAACTTTCTTTTTGCGAAAACTAAACCTAACTTAACCTTTTTTGTGCGGAAACAAACCAGACATAACTTTTTTTCTGCGGAAACTAAACCTAACCTAAATTTTTTTCTGCGGAGACTAAACCTGACCTAACTTTTTTCCTGCGAAAACTGAACCTGACCTAACTTTTTTTTCTGTGAAAACTAAACCAGACATAACTTTTTTTTCTGCGAAAACTAAACCTAACCTAACTTTCTTTTCATGAAAAATCTTCAAAAGACGGCTGGTTCCTTTAAGGGGAGACCAAGGAGTATCGGAGTTTCACCGATTAAAATCTTCTTTCGGTGACCTTCCATTTGCATATTAAAGAAGCTCCAAGCTGAGACTGAATTCCGGTGTTTTCTACGAACCTAACCTAACCTAACTTGACAGCCTGCGAATCATAGTCGTTAACCCAATCGAGTCCAAATCTGAGAACTCGTGCGTAAAAGCAAACTGCTTCGAACCGCGTCTGATTTATTGTTTCAACACTTTTTGTGTGTTGGGACGTTTGAAACGACAATTGCCCGTAAGAAATATTCATTATTTACTAAAACTATCATTGGACAAGTTTTATAAATAATTGTACAATTTTGTTATTTCAACAACGATCAAACTTGTCGATATATGATCGATTTTGGGCTTTCATTTTTTAGCTTGAGAAATAGGATATTCTTGCCAAAATTAATATTAGTTTTTGTTGCATGGATTATTGTCAAAGACACAAATGAAAAACATGTTCGAGTCTTCGCATTTTGAATTGTGGACAATTAGATTGATTTTCACGACCGCTTTTCAGGGATGTTCTAAAATCTAAACAATTTTCAATCGAGTGTGCGAATACTTTCGTCCATTTCTGCACGTTCGCGCGAAGTGGAAGTCGTTGGTCGACGACAGCCTCTTTGCACGCACATCCACTCGCGTATTTACACTCGGCCAGACTGTAAATTACGTTTCCACTGCCGAGACACAGCGGTGGAAAGAAAAATTCATCTATGTGACTATCATAAATGAGTTCTACGCCTTCGATTTGATGGAAATACTGTTAAGAGTTAGGTTAGGTTTAGATTTCGTAGTAATTATTACAATTATTCGTTACCTGCCGCTTGAATTTCAAGGTCAAAATTTGTTTTTTTGCACTGCACCCTACTCATCGCGAAGGCAAAACTTTTTTAAGGAACCCAACAATTCTTTTGAAAAATGGCAGAAACGTTTCGTAATTATTTGACACTGCGGACGAACGAGTGCTAACAGCGACTTTATGATTTTAAATAATTTTCGTACTAGGTCTCACTAACATTCGATTTATCATAGTTGTAGCATCAATATGAGTCTAAATAATCATCTTAACATTATTCAAAATATAAACGTTATGCAGTATAGACATCCATAGGCGTCCAACTATAAAGTCGCTGTTAGAACGCGCGTAAACGATCAAGAAACTTTCTCGCCATTTTTCAAGAGAACTATCAGATTGCGACTTATGGTTTCTTGGAAGAGTTTTATCTTCGTGACGAGTAGAACGCAATACAAAAAAAAAAAAAAAAAGAGATTTTAACCTTAAAATTTAGATCAATTTTTGTGAGAGGTTCTAAACTTTTCTCTCCATCCTGTACGTAGACGCGACTGCAATCATCCCTCATCTGCCATTTTATTTTCTCTAAATTTAAACGGAATAGGCGAGAGCATTCTCGAATATTTTCTCCGACGTTTGCAGGTTACTCGCCACAACAATTTGACAATTCCTATTTCACAGGCGTGGTATTGTCTGTTCTCTATTTCTGGAACGTGTCCAATTTGCTTTTCAACCGAGACGGCAAGAATTTATTATTCCCTCGTGCGTGCAAATAAATTAGCTCTAACCAGTGTTGGAGCAGTAATCAATTGCTTGGTAATCGTCTCTGTGATGTAATCATAATTATCAATCGATTAATCATTGTTAAAATAAATTTTTGCAATTTGCAAGCATTAATTGGCACTTTTTGAACCGTCGTTGTCAGATCATTAATTTTTCTTTATATTTACAGTCTGTAATCAGAGATGGGCGGTAATCAGTTGCTAAATGTAATTATAGTAATTATTATAATAAATTATAGTAATGTTAAAATAAATCGGCAACCTTGATAAACTTTTGCAACTTGCTATTGTTAATCGGCAATTTGTAAATTCGTTGAGCGATTCATTTATGTTTTGTTGCGACCTGTAACGTGTAGCATTCCTTCACACTGCCATAACAGATGTTCAAATGTGTTAATCATTGAAATGCAGAGTTGTGCTGTTTCATATAACCAAATGTTATTACCTACTATAATAGTATCCGTATTATGTTCAATTTAATAATCTGTTAAAGTTTGTAATTTTCTGACATATCTTTGGGCGAGTACGCATCATAATGAAGAATCTGAAAGTTTTGGTCGTTTGGTAAGCTTATCGTTAGAGTCAATCTTCATCGAGCCGTGCCATTAATGGGACTTAGATCGATGAAGAAAACGCAAACTTTCTCTCGGTAATTCAAATAAATAAATAAACATAAAGATGCACGAGACAATTGGACCGACAAGATGACCAAGTTGCAGGAAGGATGGTGGATCGGTTGGAATCGGCGAAAGAAAGGGAAAAAAAAAGGGGGAAGAACAATCGACGGAGGATTAAGTAGCCGATGTGATCTCACTGCACTTAGGGCTACAAGGGATAAAGCGCCGGCACTGTTGGGGCAGGGTGGGACGAAGGGGTGGACCAACCGGTCCTCGAGGTTGCCACGGCTTATTCAGTCAACGAACTCTGCGGGCCCACGACGTGACACTGACCCCTCCAGGGTAAACGTCCCTGGCTGGTCGCTTTATCAATGTAAACGCGCCGATCGCTCGTGGAAATAAATGGAAGAGAGGAAGGAGGGAAAAGAGAAAGAAAGGAAAGGAAAAGAAAAGAAAGGGCAGAGAGGAAATAAAAAGGCGTGGAAGAGAGGGAAAAGAAGAGAAAGTGGCGCGAGGGGGCAATGGTTGCGTCGTCGGGAGGCGAAGGAAGTTGGATGGCTGAAGCATTAGCGAGACGATGATGATCCCTTCGGGGCGTGTTCCTTCGATCACGAGGCAGACAATAAAGTTGAAGTCGGGCACGCTGATCGTGAAAAGTTTTTCATTTCGAAAGAGTAATCGTCGAAAAATTATCGACCGTTGATAATATTCAATTTCAACAATAAGGAGCATTTCAGCATTTAATCGTCAATGAGGTGTCCAATTGACGATTAGAATTGAGAGGAACTTAATCGCTAATGACAATTAATGTTCAAAGTAAGAATTTAATTGTTACTTACGAATGACAACTAGAAGAGAGATTATTGAAAACATTTGTTAATCTGCTGATTAATTTTCGAGGCAACTTCAAGATTATATCAAACTTTTCTTGACTACAGCGTTACATTACAAATGATCTGGAAGAAAAGATTGTCAGAATTACCTTTGCAGAATTATCTGTTAATAACAAGCGCACGCTTTCAAATTAATTTAAATCCTATTCAGTCATTTTGTCTTCATTATAACCTATAACATAAATTAACACAACCTATATAACCTGTGACATAAATTAACATAACCTATACAATCTATAACATAAATTAACACAACCTATATAACCTATAACATAAATTAACATAACCTATATAACCTATAACATAAATTAACACAACCTGTATAACCTATAACATAAATTAACATAACCTATATAACCTATAACCAACGAAATATTATATTTATAAGTATAAATTTGGCACTCGAAGGAGGAGAGAAGTTTTTCAAAGACTATCGAGTCGTCGAAAGATCTTCTATTTGAATTTGAATTTCTTCACGGAATTGTCACACCGTGACGGACGGACTCTCAAAGTTCTAATAGCTCGGAGCAGGCTTTTCCTGGTAGCTGGCCGGGAACGAGAATGCTTCTCTTCTTATCGATGAAACTTATCCAGGGAACGGCAACTGGGGTTAGCATCGTTGCTGTCGTATCTGCTTCCTCGTGCGACGTTGATAAATTCGCTAGAACTCAGAGACAACAATAAATACGACAATAACGACAGTCATGGTACTCACGATACTACGAGCTTTACTAATCTCGAGAAGAAGAAAAGAGAAGTGATCAGTTTTGGAGAATGAAAGAGAAAGAAATAATCTACGTCGAAGAAAAATCAAGGAAGAATCTGAACGTATTCTTTTCAGAGATCTTAGAACGAGCACTTTACGTTCGTATAGTAGAAATAGTGCAATAATTATGTACAATTATATGCAATTTACGATATAAGTAAGTAAAATAAATACAAAACATATTTTACACAATAAAAATTTGGTTAATATATTAATATTGTATTACATGTAATATTGTGAATGCACATTATAATGTATTGTACAGGTATTAATACATTATATTTAGAATTATATACACAGTTATACGCACAATATAAAAGTAAAATATAACATACAATATAAATTACTGCATAAATAAATGCGATATAATTATATATGTACAATAAATAGAAAACATACTTTATACAATAAAGTCTATGCTAACATATCAATATATTATATTGTATATAATGTATAACATGATATATTGTATATTGAGTATCTAAATATCTAAATATCTAAATTACATACACAGTATGGAAATATGATCATGTAACATACAATATGAATTATTATATTTACAATAAACACAGTAGATACAATATAATTATATATGTACAGTAAATAAAAAACATACTTGAAGATTCTGTTGGTATATTAATATATTGTATTTGCAACATAAAAGTATGTATTATATACACAATATTCAGTGTATATCTGTATCAATTACAATATAAATTACTGTATTCAAAACACAGTACATACAATATTATACAATAAATGTAAAACATACTTTACACAATGAGACTCTGTTGATACATCAGTATATAGTATTATCATACATTGTATATAATTGTGTGTATAATTCTAAATATTATATATCAATACCTATACAGTACAATATGTGACACAATATTAATATATTAACAAAGTTGATTATACAAAGTATGTTTTGTATTTACTGTACATGTACAACTATATTGTAACGTATTGTATTATTATCATTCACTGTGTCATACAGTGTATATATACACACTGTACTATCACATTGTTACAATATACATGTATTGTAAAGTACCCAGTACCCCATAATCCACGATAAGCACTGAATGTTAAAAGAACAAAAAGTAAACGTGCCCCCTTTGACTTTTCTGGCCAAGTATGTCCCCGTTAGAACTTTAACCGTGCCATCCAGAGGTACGTAGAAGAATAATCCTCCTAACGTGGAAACAGCGTGTACGGACGTTCTGATCTTGAAGGAGAAGAGAAACGAGGAAGACGAATTTGCATGAGAGGCGATAATCGCGTGCGTGGACGCGCGACGACGGCGGGGGGGGGGGAGAGAGAGAGGGAGGGAAATCGAGCGTAGGAAGAGATGGAAGGGGGAGGAGGATCGCTGGTAGCAAGGTTGGCTCTGTCGTTGATTCATTAATTTACCGGTGCCTAGAGGAACGGCGAGTGGCGAGAACGGTGCAAAAACCGTTGCAACAAGACGGAAAGCCGGCTGCAGGAAGCTGCCCCGGTAATTGACGATTCCTCATAACGGAATCCCTTCCCTTTTATTCTGCGGGGAGAACGACAGAAGCTGCTGCCACGATGACGAGTCTATCTTCCTCTTTCTTTCCTCTTCTTCTGAACCTGATCTGACCACTCTGAGCGTTGGTTCTTCTCTTCTTTCTTTTTTTTTTCCCTTGCCTGAAATTTCTCTGACCGTAATTTCGAACGAACCGGGGTTCACACCGAGTGAAATCAGACGGGGCGCGAAATTTCGAATTGTCCCGCGTAACGGCAGACGCCTCGAAGGATGTTTCGTTTCAGGGAGAATACGAACGTCCAGTGTCTAATTCGAGATTGTTAATGCCAATGGGAACCTTTGGAGGATGACCTCGGGCTATTCGGTTCAATGGCGGTTGATTCAATCCTCGAGGCAGCGAGGCTGAACGACTCCTATTTAGCGGGGCCTTAATCGGAGCCACTATCAAATTAAAAGAAACATTTACGTCTCGAGATCCCTGCGGAATCAATTGGAACCCGGTGGTCGTGCTAATTCTTTTCCTGGCGGATTCAACGACGACGGAGGCGGATTGAGAATCGACGACGTCGCTGCCTCCTGTTGAAAAGAATTGGAGGTGCTGATTTAATTTTTCAAATTTCAAACACTCGAATGTTTTTTTGTGCAATTCGAGGCGAACTCTGGTAGAAAATAGTCTTCGAAAATTGAAAGACGTATAATTATCTTTAACGTCTGTACATAAATTACAATTATTTATTAATCGAAGAATATTATTGTTCCCGTGGATATCGAACAAAGAATTTTTTTAATTCACTAATTAATCGAACGGCTATTTTTGTCGTTTCATCGCCACGAAATTCAACCTTAACCCCCCGGAACTCGTGTGAAAACTGCTTCGATCGGCTCGTGTGTGATGAATAATTGGCTATTGACGTAATAGTACATTTTTCCACCATTGAAGTATAATCAAGTATAATCAGCGCTCGTTGGAAAAACGAGAATTCCTTGCATTTATTTGCCTTAATGACGACGAACGTCGCAAAGCTGAATTGTGAAAATTGTCCACTTGCCGCGCGAAATTAAAAACCACGTAGGCGACTTCCGATGAAATTAACGTTGAAAGTAAAACAACTTTAATTATAGTCGGATCGGAACACGCCTGAATTACAAGATCTTGGTCTTGCGAGGAAGCTCGATATTTTTATAGAAACAACAAATGAAAAAAAAGAAGAAAAAAGAAAAAAGAACCTTATCAGATTTGCATATTCTCGAGTGTGTCTGATATACAGGGTGTCTCACTGAATCGAAGTGAAACAATGAAATTTTTTCATCGAAGCCTTCGAGTCTGAAATATAGTAAATGAAAAATAAAAATGTAATTGTAAAAATGAAAATAAATTAATTTTTTTACTAATTTGCAAATATTTATAAATATTTTCATAATAATGATAATCTTAATAATAGTTGTAACAAATACAAATATGATGAGATTTTATTAAATTTAATTATTTCATATGAAAAACTTCATTTTAATATGAATCTATGAATGATAACGCTAATATTGAATAAATCAATATTCATAATTTAAAAATGTAATTGTAAAAATTCAATTTTATTAACAAATGGATAATAAAATGTAAAATAATTGAATGTAAAATGGAAAATAATGAAACAATAACATTGTTTTATATTCAATAAATACATAAAAATTGTTAAATGCAAATAATTTCTTTTTAATGAAAAAGTCAAAAATCGATATAAAAATTCTATTCAAAATCAATAAAATTATCAAGTCAAAAATTTATGAAATGACAGGAAAACGTAACTGGAATAAATTTTACAATTGTTGATGAAAAAAAAAAAAAATTATTAATTACTCTTCTCTGGAATCGGCCAGTACAGTGTAACGTTGAGAAATCTTCAGAATCGATCACCTCGTGAACGGAGGCCATTAAATTTTATTCTTCCTCTTCCACTCGCTTTTCCACGTAGAATCACCTCCTACTCGCTCTCGTGCCATCCATCTTAAGACCACGTATTAATTTTCCAATATTCGCAAGAGAAAACTCCGCGTCCCATCGAGATGGTCGCCGCACCCTGTACGAATAAATTGCTGGAACGCAGTCCCTCTCTCTCTCTCTCTTCCTCCGTCTATTTCTTGGACCTCCTCGTCTCTCTCGAGGGAAGGAGACGGAATTGAATGGCCATCGCTGGCAGTCGCACCTTGCGGCAACGAGGAGGGACGGCGTACGAGTCGATTAAGTCGATTGGATAAAGACCGAGAGAGGGCAAACCGGTGATCTCGTTCCTCGCGGTGGCCCCGATGTATCTATAACCGTGTTCCACGGTCATAGGCGCGTGTATCGCCAGTGAAACGAGAGAGCCAGACGTCGTTGTCGTCGTCGTCGTCGTTCTCGTCAAGTTTTCTGCATCCCTTTGTCCTAACCGCGTCCTTTCCGCTTGTTCTCGCTGTGATTTCATATTACCTGACGACCTCAATCAGACCTCAAATCTACAAGAGCGAGCAATGATTGCCAGCGATTTTTGAAACTTGATCGCATTTAGGTTATGCAACGGTCCCTGACGGCGGCCATTTTGGTACCAGGCCATCGAGACCACGTGACTCGCCATCTCCTCCATTGTTTTTTGGGAACCAAGAGTTCAAGAAAAAAAAAAAAAAAAAGAGTTTATCGAGATTATACCTGTAAAATGCGAATCAATGGATTCGATTTAAATTTTTGTTGCAATAAAATTCGATGTTTCTTATTGCTGTAAGTCGGTTTCGGTTGATTTCGAGCTTCAAAGATCACGCGTCTCCTCGCAAGCTGTACGCAAAATTTCACAGTCGTAGCGAACTCTTGTCGCACAAGATCAAATATCTCGTTTTATAGTAACTATTTTTTAATTCACTCAATTAGCAGACCTTTAAATTCCCTCGAAACGAGAAATATATGACTTACTCACAATCACCGGGCACATGTGTCGTAGAATCTTTCTAACGAAGAAAGGAACGAAGCGGACGAAGAAAGGGGAGAGACGATTATCGGGCAACAATCGCGGGAAATCGGCCCCGCTATTAATACACTCGGACTGGCCAGGCAGCATTCTAAGCCGGCAGGAACACGCGTTGTTTCGCGCGTTGCCCGCGTGAGCAGAACGAGGAATTTCTTACGCTCCTCCGTTTCCCGCACCTGCTGCTCAGGCATTCAGCCAGGGACACGCAATTATCGGCGTTTTTCACCGGCGGAACGATTAATAACGCGGCCGGCGCGCGACACACGCTCTACAATTGTAGCGCGAGGCTCTCCAGAATGTCGTTTCGAATAATCCACCTCCTCTCAGGAGGGGAGGTGGGGGTGGATCAACTTCCCATTTGCTTCCTGATCGACCAGCAGATTGCCCCGTAATTGTCCTCTGGGAGATTTTCATCTGAACTGAAATTAGCACGTAATTTGTCGTCTAGAAGATTTACAAAATCTGTAAGAAGCTTTGGACATTGGTGTTTTTGTTCTTGTTCATCTTCACAATTCTGTTCAAACTCAGAGTGAACGCTAAAACTAATGCAGCTAATAATTAATAATTAATAGTTAATTCGTAATGTTTGCTGGATATTTTGCAGATGTATTTTTAAAGATTTAAATGATTCTTCGTAGAATGTGTAAATAATCTACTCTATTGTGTGTTATAAATTTTTTCTGTCCTTTTTTTTTTATTTTGATAGTTCCAATAAGAATTTGATGTTTTAATCGATAATTCTCCAGAAATAATCAACCTTCATTTTATACCAGAATTACCAAAGTGCTCAAAATATAACATTGCCAATTTTTGCTTTGGAAATTTTATAGATAAAAATAATGTACTTTTAGAGACTGGAATGATTCTTTGTAAAGTTTATAAGTAGAACCTTGCGTACTCTATTGCATTTTCTATTTCTTTTTTTTTCTGATGGAAATTTTATGCTCTACTCGCCGATAGTTCTAGCGTTAAATTAAAAAGGCAAATGTATGGCTGACGCACGCGATGCCTACTTTACTATGAAAATTTATGATAAATCTGGCTCAGAGGCGCTTACTAATTACATAACCATACTCTTCCATTTCACTGAATGAAACTTTATTTTCTAAATAAGTGAAGTGAAAAGTTATCGGCATTTTTAAACTGTTTACACTTCGTGAAACAAAATCGCAAGATAATCAAACTTCATTTTACCAATCTTGAATTTTTCCCTTCCAAATTTGAAAACTAGAAATTCGAGCGCCTCCAAAATCACGGAGAAAATTTTTTTCACAGCCAGATCTACCATAATCTCAGAGATCAAAGTTTTCCCTTCAATCCTGAACTATTAAAAATTCAAAAAATCAAGTTTCAGAAGAAGTCGTTATAAAGAGGAGACTACGAATCTTTGAGGTTATGGTAGATTTGGTAATAAAAAAAATTTTTCAACCCTTTCAGAGACGTTTGGACAAATGTTACGGTTTTCGAGAACAAAAGTATTGAAAGAACCAACGTAGGGCCATATTTCAAAGTAGAGAGGCTTCGTACCTGTGTTAGATGACCAACAAGCTAGCAACAGTTCACATAAAAGTGAATAGTTAGTCATAAGGGCAAGCTCCGATACTTGGTCATCCATGCTCCTTTCCCTTCCGCTTGATGATGATAACCAAATATAAATAAGGACATGTTTTAGAATACTACAGGAGAGACAGACTAGAATACTACAGAATACTACAGAATAGCATAGCTGAGCTTAGCATAAAACATTCTATATCATCCTAAATCATTCTATATCGTTAGCTTAGCATAATTCATTCTACATCATATTCAAGAGCATTAAACATTCTATATCATTCTATATCGTTCTATATCATACACGACCACGATTGTGACACAAGGAATAAACTCTTCAAAATTGTAAGCATGTGATTCCATTACACGAAATCCAACACCTGCACAATTCCTCTTTCTCTTCCAAGCTGTAGCCATAGATTTAAAATGTTTGAAATTCAAGTATTCATTCGATATACGAATCCTCTTTTGCTTACTATCACTGCCTGTGTGTATAACAGGTCCACAGGTACAAAAATTGCTCGAAAGGAATTAACACGCTTTCTATGGTTGAAGTGTAATAGTTCGCACCGAGTACCGCGAGATGGAGCAGCTATCGGTAACAGCATGGAGGAAGACCGCACGATGGATATTGCGCAACGGCGAAGAACGGCTCCTGCGGCACGCAGCTAGCAAGAAATCTGAAACAGCCGAGGGTCGAAGGTTACGATAGGTTCGCACTTTGCTTCGTGATTGCAAACACGACACGCGTGTTATGCCGACTGGTGAACACCAGAGGAAACAGGCCCCGGATTCGTCACTATTATTAGCTCGTCGTTCTGTGCCTCCTGCGATTAATCTTTTATCGATGGGCTGGCTCGTTCATTGGATACCGCCGGCACCTCTCTTTTCTCTCTTCGCTTCTGCGATTCTTGAAAGAAAGAAAAGACGAAGGGGAGGGGGAAGGAGGTGTGAAAAGTCGATCGGACAGTTCTTTTTACTGTCACGGTTCTGTTGACGTAGAGAATCAGGTGTCTTGCGTACAGAACGTTTATTTTTAACCCTATAGCCGTGAGTATATTTTGAAAAATCGTGACCGTAGAACGTCAGAAAGTGGCGACACTCGAGCATAAGTTGATCAATTTAATTTTATCCAGATAAATGTAATATTATGTGATTAATGTAACGTGAATTAATGCAATGACATAATATTAATTGAGTATAAATTAATTTAGTTTTAAATATACTGGTATATACCGATACATACTGATATATATTATTATAATAATTAGTATATATATTAGTATATTAATATTAGTAATAGTATATAATTAATATATATTAGTGTGTATACAAGTTAAATTAAAAGTTGTACTGTCTCCTGATGATCTATATTACAGTGGTGAAAACTCTCGAAAGAAAAAGAACTAGAAAAAGATTCATACTTCACGACGATACAACTTTTAAACAAGTTTCTTTTTATGGAGCTATCTACACCGGTTTTCAAACATAATTGTTGCATTGTCCCATTATTATTAAAAAAAAAAAAAATTTCCATTTCGTCACGTAAATCACATCTGCGCAAAGTTTCAAATTTTCCGAAATTTTCGGTCGCCGAAATTCTCTTCGTGAAAAAGTAAGGCATGGCAATTTCTTTTTTTTTTTTTTTTTTTTTTTTACGTACACGTAATACATGCAAAACATACGTTCTTAGAATGGCCGTAAATTGAATTGTCGTGTAGTTATTGTTAAGTTAATCGTTGGCCGGCAATCTACTTGGACGCAACAGCGCGACAGCGTTAGGAGCGCACGTTCTCCTGGTTGTCTAACTTTAAACTTCTTCACGGCGAAAATAAACCGTGCTGCGGCTTTCGCCTGGCGCGGTGGCGTCCGCGAACAACACTCCTCCATGGGCGTAAATCTGCCAAAGGAATGCGCGCGTAAATTCGCGCGAGAATTTTCTCCCTTGCACGAGAGTACGTGTGCGATCTGTTCGTTCGATGATACATCGAATATATGGATCAATTCGACTGATGAGACACGTGTCGTGTCCTTTCCAACTCAAAATGTTGCGTTAATGGGTGCATGGCGTTCTGGTAAAGTCGAATAATTTAGATTCGAGTAGAATCGAGTTTAGGTTATGTAACGCGTAGATTTCACGTAGGGTCGTCTGAAAGTCGAAGTTTCGTGGCATTCTATGAAACTTCAGTTCAGCAATTGAAGATTTTAATTTATTTAATATACATCACCGTGTAATATACTACTATTTAATACACATTAGAGCTGGCAACTGATTGCGGACCATAACGAGTGACCAAACCGTACACAATAACTCGTCGCTTCCCTTTTGAACTCGCCGGTATGATACGACTGGATAGAAATTATTGAGAAGTAATAAATTTATTATTTGTTTTGCCCGGGTTATACTTAAATACACTTAAAACTGAGAAAATATTGGAATTTTGAGAAAAAAAATTCTTGACGAGCGCAAGAGGTTAAGCCGCTCGCCGGTTCAAGATCGCGCGGCGCAGCCACCTTCATCTCCCTCCCTCTGCCCCGCCGTTTTGTCCGGACAAACCACACGCAGCAAGAACACCTATAATTTCGCCAGCAATTAAACACGGGGGAGATCATCCGTTTTTCGCATGAGGGAGGACCTCGTGCGCGGAGTATTACGATGACCAGGCGAGATAAAAGGTTAATCGAGAGCCTCGTTATCGAAGGATCACCCTTGTGCGTGCACGCAGAACAGAGACTGGCCGTGTGCACAGCACGCACACGGAGGCACGAGGTCGGGGGGGCCAACCTACATATTCATCGGCAGCGCAAGCGACCACTTGCTTCCGTTCTGCTCGTACGCTTCTTACTTTCAAATCGCAGTTAATGGCGACGGCGGCGTCGTGGCGATGTTTTTCCCTCCGGCCCGGCATCCCATTAGCCGCTCGTCGGTGAGGTGACAATAGGTGATTTCCTATAGGGTTAGAGCGGGACGGGGGTGGGGGGACCAGCCGTAGTCGAACTGACCCCTTCCGGTCGCCTGACGAAACTCGAGCGGGCCTCGATTCCACTCGGACCAGTTCGTCCATTGATAACCTTTTGCCTGTTCTACTCTAAAGTTCGAGATCCTTGTCCGAAATACGAGCCGTGTCGTCGAGCGAACTCATTGTCAGTTGTGCAACAGAGACTCGTGTGATTTATCCATGGTTGGTTTTATCCAGGGTTATCGTAGATTAGGCTGAGCATGTTGCGTATTTAGATTCGTCGTGGAGATCCGACACTTCTCGTTCGACGTATAACGTGGAATCGCATTACCTTCCATGATGTAGATTTTGAACGTAGGATCTGAAAACAAAAGAAAAGAAAAAAAAAAGGGGAGAAAAAAAGTGAACCGAGACTCGTACCACGTTAAATCGTAGCAAAGTCTAACTACGTCAACGTAAGAAACAGATTCCAGTTGTGAACGACCGTCATTCCGGCATAGCAACCGGCCCCGCGATTCAAGGATTCGATGTCGCGAGGCGGCTGGACATGTGAATCAGGTTTATAAATACATACGTCGCAGGCACGAGCATAGACTCCCAGTTCGGATCGCGGGGCCGACTCGTTGAGAGGTTATCAAGCCGAGTGTTTGCCAATCGAAGCAGCGCCGGGGTTGTCACGGTTCGCCGCGTAACACCACGTAAACACCCTATCTTTCTTTGGCTCGCCGCCGTAAAGTATCGACGGCCCTGATAAAACGGTGGAAAGCTTTGCCAACCTTAAAATGGGACGATGAAGGAGGGGAGGGGACAGGGAGCAAAAGACAAAGCTAGGGAATATTCTTACTCTTCTCTGTTTCGTACAACGGAGGATCTTGCGTATGTAATTTGTTCGTTTTTGTGAAAGATGGAGATATCTCTCGCGTCGCAAAATCGTTCCTGAGGTGCTACGAATCGATCTATCTCGATGTCATTTGTGATTTGTGATGAAATAATTCGCATTCGTTTCTTTATGGACATGCGAATTAATTAATTTGAGTATTTATTAATACTCTTCGTGGTTATGGGCGACGTGTCTCGTTCACAGCACCTCATTTTACGACACAGATACACTCCCGCTCGAGAGTTTTAATATTCAGGGATATTTTAATATTCAGTACTCTCATGGATTATCGTGTGCACGTATTTTATAATACAGTGTAACGTAACGCACATACATAATAATATACTAATATATACTAATGTAATATGTTAGCGTAAAGTATATGTAATATATTGTAATAAAGTATAATAGGGTAAATATGGTAAGTATAGTAAAATATAATGAGGTGTAACACTTTATTAAGTATAATGAACTTACAATTAGTGAAGTATAATAAGGTAAATGTACTAAGTATAGTAAAGTATAAAGTAGGTATGTATGTATGTAATTATACTGTAATTATACGTATTGTATTCAACTTTAATTTAAAATTAAATACAAATAAATGTATTTTGTATAAACGTATAGTATAATATATTAATATATTAACAGAGTCTTTATCCTATAATGTATGCTCTAATACTCATTGCATTTAATTATATTGCATGTAATTTCTAATCCATATTTATTATTTTATTATTTTCACTAAACAAACATAGTATTTGAAGTTTTCTGAGCTGCGTTGTACACGACGAACGATTTTGCGACGCGAGATTTCTCGTCCATAACAACACGCCTTGAAATAGAGATTCCAGAGAAGTTTCACAGTTCACGACTACGAGGTAATATAAATTTCTTTCGGTCAACTGTGACGAAAACACAGGAGGAATTCCAGTAAACATTTCCACGGAATCGATTAACCGATCGACAAGTCAATGTGCTATTAATTAGTAACGATCTAAGTAACAGTTTGTCGACTTAGTATACCATTATCTACCATTACAGACCTTCCCTCTGTTGAATCAAAACCGAACTTGTTAATGATCCACTGATACTACGCGTTCCACGAATTATTTACGTCGAACTTACATCAATGTTCCATGAGGAACTCTCGTTTCTTGTTGATCATCTTTTTCGCGATTTGAAAGATCCATTTGACATAAAATATTCATGTTATTACCGTTATTACAGACAATGAACGAATGCTTAATTTAGTGATTTATATAGTGATTTCTCTCCCTCATCGTATAAACAAATGCTAAATAAAAGAAAAAGAAAAAATTGTGAAAAGGGAAATATAGATGCTATACTATTTTCATGTATTTTTAATCGAGTTAATTTCAACATGTAAATAATTTAAAGAAATACATTTCTAAGCAGTCAATGAGAGATTCATGAACCGAAATAATTTCTTTCTTCCGAATCTTTCTCCTTCCATCTTATAAATAACTGTCAAAAAAAAAAATATATATATATATATGTGTGTGTATATGTATATGCAGCAAAGAAAGAATTATAGATATTAAAATATTACCTTCTGTGCTATTTTCACGTACTTTTAGTAATAATGTAATAATGTAATTGATAATACAATATAATATAATATAATAATATAATTTCGTAAACGAAGAGAATTTAAAGTTTCAAAATTCCCGCGGTCCGCGAGTCGTGCATTGCTTTCAAATTAATATAATCGTCGCAGCTACAGTTAGCTTACTATAATTTAAATCTGGTCTGGACGGACGTGGTTCGATAATGAATTCGATACAACAGATATTGCAGATAGTCGGATGTATCTGATACGATGTTACGAATATCTAATACCGACTTAATTACCGAAGGGATTGCAAGTCAATGGGGTAAGGTGGATCGATCGTGGATAAAACAGATTTGCAACGTGTTCCGGAATTGTAACGGGGGCAACGCGTCGCGTACGTCGTTAGGCAGGCAACTTGGTATTTGCATAGTATTTTTACGAGGGACAAACGAGTCGGGCGAATGATATATGGTCTCGTGTTAATCGATAGTCAGGAAGCAATAGTGCAACAGGTTTTAGAAGATTGCTATTGATTTATGCCCGGACTGGTTTTGTTTGACTTGCACCAATGTGTCGGGTGATCAACGGTGGAAAAAATTCGTTTGCATTTTCCCCGACTCATTGGATTCTGTGTGGTAACTTCGTTCGTAGGGAGCATTCCAACATGGCGTCTGGTATGTTCGGAAGAAATCTGAATTTGGAAGTATAATAGAACCACTGAGGTCGAGGTCAATTCTTGAAAATTCTTTTCATTTCTCGAAAAATATCCTTTCTTTTTTTATTTTCAGAATCTATAGATTCCACTTTACATGTCGATAAATTACCAATTACCAACCTTGTGTTCCAATAATTGGATAGAAAAGTACAGAAGAGGAGAAACTTTTTTTTTTTTTCATTTAATTGCTTGTTAAATATGAGAAAATATTTTTCAAGAAATATCATTGCAAATCGTGGATAAAAAAAAAGAAATAGATTTAAAATTTAAAATTCAGTCATATAAATTGTATGTAAATGTAATAAAACTTGGAGCCTTTTGTTTCTGGCAATCTGATTTGAAATAATTGTTCTACTATTTATCATTGAAACAAACGAATAATGTGAACAAAAATAATAGATATATAGTCTTGTAAGCAACAGCTTTAACTGAAACATAAGCGTCAATGTAATGTAAGTTCTCAAGAAACTACATTTATATTACAAATGAGCTATATCTTTTCATTATATCCTGTAAAGAAAGTCGATAGTATTATACAATAAAATTCACATCGAAGGTCGATCATAAAACAGATACAGAGGAGTCTCCGACCTTCTAGGACCTGGCAAATCCTAGATCCTCAGATAGAAGGAATAAGGACTTCTATAGACTATAAACGACACTCGAAAATGCAGACGAGACCAAAGATATGCAGGTTTTTTGGAATTTTTCTTGCTCACACTAACACTCAACCATACAGTTACACTACCTCTTCTGAGAAGCATCCACAAATGTATGTTTTTATGCAGGTTAAAGGGTCACTAAACCCCAGGTAATTAAATCAACCACAGTCGAACGAACTGCAGCGCTTTTTGTATAAATACCGTATTGTACAAGTGTATGATTGTATATTCTTTACAATCCAGCATTTCCTTATAATCAAAATTACCCACTACACACCAGCGAATAGCAGTAATGGAACACTTTCGATACTATTCATCAAAAGACGGTGCCTCTCTGCTCGATTCGTGTGTGGCTTATCAATGTAGTGTAAAAATACTACATTGTAGTATAAAAATACTACAAATGGGCCTTATCGTGGAAGCGTCTGACGATCGTTGACAATCGAAAATCCAGTTGATATAATAATGATATACTGAAAGGAGCTGTAGCAGCATGGCTGTAGTCGCATTTGCGAGGCTACCTACACAAGCAGGCCCCGAGGGACCGACCGGTCTGGCCATATTAGTCCACAGAGGCCACTACTAGGCTGACGTCACCAAGGGTCACTCGCTGCGTCGACATAACGTCCTAGACGTTTCTCATCTATGGTGCACCCCGTGACACGAGCCATCTCACCGTTTTCCATAGATCCGCTCGATTTCAGCCGACCGTAAAGACAGCAGCCGCGCTTAAATGGTTAAGCGGCGTGAAACGTGACTCAAATCACTCCAACACCGTGGGACCTTGTTAACTATGGGCTGACCTCATTTTCAATTGGAGAAGCAGGTTAACTATGGAATTCCCTTGGCCGGTCCAAACTGGAAACAGCAAAACGACAATAAATGTTGAAACATTTCTACACCTTTCTATTATTTGTATTTACACATTCTTTTTTTTTTAAAATATTTTTACACCTTTTTATCATTTGTATCTACACTTTTTTTTAAATATTTCTACATCCTTCCAACATTCATATCCACAAATTTTTTCAGAACGTACAACGTTCGTCACGTTTAGATATTGCACGATTGATCAAACATTGAACGTTCGAATTCGAGAGAGAGAGAGAGAGAAAGGTGAGATATAGAGTCTTTTCTTATGCAAAGAGTAAGAGGTGTAAAATCGTCGATAAGAAAATGAACGGTAGGTAGCTCGAACGGTATTCTTAGTGAACGAGCCTCCCCTCGGTGGAATTTCTCTCCGACTTCCGGCTGCTTGCAACAAAGTTACGAAGAAGACGTGATCGGCCGATTAAATCGTCGCTGTCTGGTCTTTTTATAGAGACGCGTTCTACGCGTGATGAACTTTCGTCAACGTCGTTGCACAAGCCAGTCTATGAGAATTAAAACCGAGGAATAAAATTCAAAGAAGCCAGCGTGACATCTGACTGAAATAATCGAAACATATTTACAAATTTTATCCTTGCGTTTCTTTTCTTTTTTTTTTTTTTTTTTTTTTTTTGAGAATAGAAACGATTCTTTTGGTTCGGTGTTTTTCGCTGGTCGACTGTGCAAGGCTGTGGAACGCAATAGCGTTGCACGTGCAGGTTTGCAAGGATGAAATGCCAGCACGGCGAGCGCCCATGGGGGGATTGATTGTTTAAACAAGCGTTCGCGAAGGTGTCGCGAGGTCTCGACGGACTGTGTGTTCCCTCGAAGGCTGGCCAAGGACGGGGATCGCGACGATCCACGGAAAGGAGAGAAGAGAGAGAACGTACGCGTACGTGTACGTGCGTGGCTTAATCCGTCGAGGAGGACCTTGCTCATAGAGAATCTTTCTTCGCGTCAGTTGAAAAACGCAGCCTTACGTTTCACATTAATTTCCATTTGACGCCGAGCCTTGCGTTACGCTGCAAAAAAAAAAAAAAATGGGCACAGTCTTATTATACACATCTCCATTTCCATTTTCTTCGTCCTCGAGTTTCCTATTTACATTTCTCTGCCGGTGCGACGCAGTCGGTCTAAGACGCCTGGTAACCGATGCGTTTTCTTTCTTTTCTTCGCGAGGGAAGAGCAAAGAGAAAACGAGGGAGAAGGATAGACTGCGAGGAGGAAGAAGATGGGACACCGAGCAACCGAGAGGGGAGAACATTAATTATTAATACGACGAATACGTCAATTACGAATTATGTATACGTGGTTATAGGAATTGTTTGCTTCAGACCGATTCGTTGGGGTCTTGCAAGGTTGCGCTCGTCGACCAAACCAAGATGTTCCATCGTTTCTGAAATTGAAAGAGCATTTGCAGTAGAGATCCAAATGTTAGAAGTACAAATGAAATAGAAGTGGCGAGAGATCATCGATCCTTGCATTGGATCAATCTCTATCTTTTTCAAGCTTTATATTTATTTACCTGTAATTAAGCGTTTAGGGTCACATCCAGCTTCTCGGGTTATTAGTGACCATGGTACACAACAGAAGGTTAGAAAGTTTAAGATTTTTTCCAGGATCTTTTTCGCAGCATTTTGAGTGAGCTCGTAAAGATTGTGTGTTGTTTCCTTCTATCTTCTTTATGTGGGACAAGCTGTTAATATGGAATATGGTAGATTGCATGTGTCACAGATGTTTGGTTCTATTTTCTTCAAGCTTTCTCAGAATTATTCTGCGTGGAGACTTCGACGAAGGGTAACGTCGAATTTCCGCCATTTTGCGTAGTCGAGGGTTGGTCCAGAGGGGATGCTGCGCAGTGTACTCCGGCATCGTCTGCACAGACGGAGAGCAATGCTCCGATTGGACCGACGTCCTCGATTCAGAAAGTTGTTGCTTCCCTTTTCTTTCATCAAACATGGTGCATCCTTCATTTTACGGGCCACGCAAATTCTCACGTGCGTTTGTAGAAAATTTCAGCTTCTTATAAAGGAAAAAAAAAAAAGCGAAACAACAAATTTCAATCCATCAGCCAACAACTGGATCAACAAGAAGCCTCTGTTAATTGATGCATCCTTCATTTTATGGGCCACGCAAAGAAAATTTCAGCTTCCTAAAACAAAAGACGAAAATTTCAACACAACTGGATTAAGAAATCTTTAATTCAAGGTTAATTGTAAAAAGTTAATTCAAGAGGTCGACAAAGTTAATTCAAGAGGCGACAGCCAGTTGAAAAAGTTGAAAATCTCGATGAGAACGGCCGGAATTGATCGGTCGGAGCCTGAGCAGGGGCAGACGCAGAGATTCAGGGACGACGACTGCGCAGGATTTCTCTCTCGATGCGGCGTGTGTCGCGGCGACGGTTGGCCAACCCCTTGTGGCCGGCGGAGGGTGGCAGAGGGTGCGGTCTCTCCGCTCCGTAATCAATACCGGTGTCGGCCAGGCCTCGCTTCGCCGTTCTCTCTCGCCACCCACGCGAAATCCTGCAGACACACACCACGCCACGAATTTTTCTTCTTGTCGTCACCGACACCGCCGCCTTCCCCTTATCGGCTTTAGTCATTCCCTTCGTCTTCCACCTTCTTTATCAGTGTCTTCTCGAATTCGTTTCTTTTTTCTCGCAGCACTGGTACGCTATGACGCGGAGAGTTTAACGCAGCGTGGCAGTGTCGTGAATCATATTGTTACTCTGAAACAAGAGGGTACTCTAACAAACAGTCGATTGCATTGCTCAGTCATGGTATAAGAGTTATAACAAGATTCTTGGCTTTTGTATAAATACTTGTAGAAATAGGTAAGCGTAATCATTCAGTCTTGTTCCATTTCATTGATTCTTGTGACGTTCAACTGTGACAATAGACGAAATGAACTTGCATCTTGCGTGGAAGCCAACAGCAGAGGCGCCACTGAAATTTCAGTTTCGCAACATCCGGATGCCAATTGTGCCAGTGATTATGAAAGTGGACCCAAGCCATATATTTCTCGTTTCGAGATATTCAGTCTGCGTTTGAATAAATTAAAACATATTTTCATATTGTGAAACAACCAACTCGATTTGACGATTCATTCAACCATTACAGCTTCTCAGAAATTACATCAGATTATTTTATTCTAAAGGAATGCGACGCGAGATAACTAATGGACTCATTTGTTTTTAAATTCCTTTCTTAATTACCGGCACAATTGAATCTTGGCACGGACGAGTGGAGACGCCACGGCATCCAAGTGTGTACAGAGTCCGGCAGCAGCTGAAAACTCAAACATATCCTTTAGGACCCATCGATGAAACACCATGGTGGATGTCATACCTGCGAATGAATTCTATACGTCGATGAGCTCCCGCCACTCTGTTTCCTCTTTCTGCGCTCCACGCAGTCGTCGAAAGACAAGACACGCACAGTATACCTGCGTACGTGGTGTATAGAGCAGAGACAGATAAGAAGGTCCAACGCTGTGATCTATAAATGGCAAAGCCAGACAAAGTTAGTGCGAAATAAGGGAAAAAAGCGGGCGCTTCCTGAAAGGCGAGCCCGTTAATTGTATAAATGATTCTCACGGGAGGAGAACGTAATTATACCGATGCATTCCTTGGCCACGGGCCCCTGGAGGCAGCCCAGCGTAAACGTAGACGCGTGAGAGTGCGTACACGCGAAACACGGCGCTGCTTAAATCATTAATTAGTGCCGCACGCGCTACGCTGCAGAGTTTCGCACGGGGCCGTGCGTATATAAACGCCGCCACGATGATTAACCGTTGAATAATTGCGAATCGCGATTCCTCGCTGCCACAGCTGTACATACATATTCCCCCTAGCCTTCGAGGTGATCCAATCCAGCGTCGGTTAACAGACGTCTTCTGGTTTCAACCTAGCGTCTAGACTTACGCATCCAATGTAAATCACGTCCTGTTTTTTCCTCTTCCTTCTTTTTCTTCTAACCTGCGCGTTGGATACGAGAGGAGCGTTTCCAGCGTTGTTTACTCGCTCGACTTAATTAAGTTAAGTTTAGTATCAGTTACTCTATCAAACAATGTAGCGATACCTTCAGGCTTGCCAATCTTCAGAGGCCACTCTGCAACAGTTGGAAAATTTCTTTGAGACCGTGTGATGTTTGATCAAGTCTGATCTGCGCGTTTGTTTGACATTCTCGAGTAAAGAGGCTGGCTGGGTAGACTGCGCTTTAAATTTCTCCAATAAAGCGCGTAAGGGCAATGGCGTCCGAATTTCTTTCTCATGGCTACTCGCCCATTCCGCTGAATCTCTCTCCTTTTCCCTTTCGCTCCTTCCAGCGAAATTCCGCGTTCTGTTTACTCCTTGCGAGTAGGAGTTAATTTTATTGTAAACAGGCTGACAGTGAAATATGCGGCGGCGCGGCGTTGCCAAATAAATGGCGCGCGCGGAGACCGCTTCGGGAATCACAGCCGCTCCGATGAAAGTGGAAAAGATATGTATGCCGCGAGACAGGTCCGGCTACGGCCTCAGTTACTTTGCAATCACTTCTGCAATCAATTACTAAATGTAATCACGCCAATCGCAATAATTGATCGATTAATCATTGGTAAAGAAAATGGGCAAACTTTTGTAATTTAACTGAACAATTTTTAAATATAATTACAGTAATCGTAAACATTGACCGACTGGTCACTGTAAAAGTCAATCTTGACCTGACTTCTGTAACTTGTTGATTCACTTTTGTCAATCATTAATCGATTAATTTATATTTTGTCAAGAGATCTGTATTTTTCACATTGTTATAACGTGCTCGAACGTTGATCACGTGGCATTGATATAATTAAAGTCACTTACAGTTTAGTTGACCAACTAACACTAGAGAAAATATCCACGTATACTGTTTTGCATATTATAGTAGTATCCGGTATCGTATTGAATTTATAATGATTTGTTTGTAATTCTTGTATCTGATGTGTCTTTGATATGAAAACGAGTCTACATCGTGAAGAATCTGAAAACTTCAATCGTCCGGCAAGTTTTTATCTTCATCTTCGTCGAGTCATACGAAAAATCGTGCCAATAACGATTCGAGAACTATACAAATGAGACTTTCGGGCAATTTTTTGGAATATTCGGGACAGGTACTAATAAAATTGTAGAATCGTGCACACTGCAAAACGAATATGCAGTTCCTGCAAAATATACGTCGTGTTATTGATCAAAATAAACTATCGCTACAATCGTAATAAAAAACATAGTCATTTTATGATTAATGACTATGAAATTAATCTCTAACCTAAACCTTGGATTCTGATTACTTCCTTTATTCATTAATCAACGATTTTACTAATTATGATAACGCCACGTTAATCATTAATCGTTGCTCGTTAATCGGATTACGTTTCACTCAACTCTGGTCGACTCTTGTCTCGAGATTTCGCATCTTCGATTTTTCGAAAAATATTTACGTCTGCCACGTTGCTTGTAGAAACGACCGCGGCGCTATACCAACACTTTTGCATTACCAACGGCGCAGAAATTATTCCTCGCGCACGTTATTTCTGTCCCACCTTCCGCGTTATTAATCGCTTTTTTCTTCAAGTTTCGCACCGCAGCTACATTTATTCCGCATAATAGTCACACTTATCATTGGCGATTTGCATTGTTGACCGTTTCAAGGCTCTCTCTTTCTCTTTCTCTCTCTCTGTCTATCTGTCTGTCCGCCTGTCCTTCACGTGTTGAATGCATTTCGCATTTGTGGCTACGTGCAACTCTGCTTCGACGCATCTTCGGGATTACTCCGCCGTCCGGCGAACGCATCGAGATTGCACAATCTGTTAGCGCCTCCTGTCAACAAAATACCAGGTTGATGAGAATGCATTTACATGCGCGTGTGTAATCTTGCAGGCTACTGACCGACAAAACTCGCTCGATGAAAGCTAAAATGAGAATGATTACTGTCCGTTGACTGATTAAATCAAATTGATTAAAGATTGAGATAATTCCAATAGATGTCCTTTTTGTCAAAGATTTCGTTTTAAAAATCTTGAAATACATCAGCGATAGTTCGTGTAGGAAGAATTATATCTGTGCGATAAACTGTTTATTTATCTATCGAGGTCTGTTATAAATCGCAAACTTCTAAATTCGTGTGATTTTACCGACAATTTTCGAGCACACGAGGGTAAAGTAGAAATTCGACAAGTCCTCTTAACATACCAACTGTTGCCAAGAAAGAAAACAATGATATCTACTATACCGACATTTGATATAGAAGGTGCGGAGCGCATGAAAGAAAATCGATAGAGGGCGGGCAGGTTTAAATGATCACTTTGGCATTCGGGGCCCGTCGACAGAGTTTTTATTTCGCGTATCCCGCGATCGAAACAGCTGAAAGGTCGAAATGTCAAAAATCCGACGGGAATCCACGAACCTGTGTAATGTCAGCTACAAGTGACGCACTGGCGCTTCCCGCGGCGCGTTCTTCACGCGAAACGATGCCAAGAGGATAAATTATGCCCCGAAAAGAGAACACGTAAGAGCCTGTTAACCAGCTTTCTAACCTCAACCAACCTTCTCGCCTCTGAGATTACATTTCTCCTCTTCCCGTCATTTTCTCTGAGACGAAAACGAACAACCCTGTTTCCATTGAAAGATTAAAAAAAAAGAACAAAAAATGAAAAATTACTTGTCTTCTTAGCAAAGCGAAAACATGGGAGCGAGACAGAAGAAAACGTATGAACGCTTACTTCAAAACTCTGGCAGACCTCTTGCCGCCACATCAGGAGGGTCGCAAACGCAACAAGGTCGACATCCTGATTCACGCATCGAAGTACATCAAAGACCTCCATAGTCGTACAGAGGAGTTGTTCTCTGCCCATGCTTCGGAGGCTCATAGTAAGCGAGTTTCTTTGACAATGATGGTAACTTGTTTCCAAGATAGCTCAAATGAAATGCCTGAGATATGATTATTTGAACGAACGTGTCATCTTGGCTCGATACTATCTCGAAATAAGTCTATTAAAATAATTTATTATTATTTCATTATTCGATTGTCGAACAAAGTAATAAATTGTTTCATTTTATATTTGTTTCTACAAATAATTTCTCAAATAGATTCTGATTCTATCATTTACACTTCACCTTTTGCCGTTGGATTGTTTGTTGTTCTATATCAGCGAATTCGTTCAAATAAAATTTATTATTTGAAAATGACTTATTTGATTTGAAAGTTATCAACGTGAATTTCTTCCAAGTTATTCTTCAGTTCAAATAATCGATTAGTGAAAATGATTATTTTTTATCTTCATCTCAAATAACATTTGTAATTGACGTGGTTATTATTTTTTCTTAATGCGTGTTGCGTGACAGAGGAGGAATTGGCTCGTTTGAAGAAACTTGTGACTCAGCTTTTCTCTCGCACGCAATTGCTGTCTACCCTTTTGCGAGAGGCTGGTATCTCTGTTCCGGCAGAACCAGCTCTTGAGAAACTATCTCCCCTGAAATGGTCAAACAAAATCAACGTGGAGGACGCGGAGAAGTGTTTCGGCAAAATAGAAGAACGTAAGTACAGCGAGGAGCATTGACGATGATAGATGATGTTTTCAAGGATGGTTTGATTTCAGTAAAAAATCCTGAAAGCAAGAGAGAAAAGTCTGCAGAACTGAAAGTGCCTTCTAAGAGAAAATCAGTTACTTCTTCTCATTCGTCTAATAAAAAGTCAGCGGAAAGTAACAATGTTCCCAAGGATGTGAATAGTTCCATAGAAAATCAGGAGAATCAAGTAAACTCTGCGAATAGCAACGACGATAATTTAGAGACAGCAGACAATGCATCGAACGCAGGATCCAAAGAGCCAGAACGTTGTCAAGTGAATACAAGTAAATGTTTTTTTCTTAATTCTAGTTTTGCAGTTTTGCCCCGAACTATTGAAATATGCCTCGTTATTTTGTTAATTAGGTTCTGAGGCGACAGTCACTTGTCCATTGAATAAGAAGACTAACAACGGTAGGTATGAAGGAATCACAAATTGAATTTCTCTCTGACATATAAAATAACGTTTCAGCATTGCAAAAAGTGGAATCTCAGAAAAAGGTGAAACGAAAAGCGAAGAAGAAGGATGAAAAGAAATCATTGGCATCGTGTATAAATAATTCCGTGACCAATCTGACTCCGAATACCCTTATATTATCCGGTGGTAAATTAATGCCTTTGGTAACTCCGATGACGTCGAATATAATTGTAAATACTCAGCAGCAGCCTGCGAATCCTATAATTCTCGGCAACGGTCAACAGAATCAGATGATTGTGATGCAGCCATTGACGAATCGCGTGCAAAATCCGGTTGTTTCCATTTGCAACCAAGCTGTGATCAACACGGTTCAGAAGGTCACGCTCAACACGGTCCCTAGCATTCGCGCGAACATGGTGGTGGACTCGCAGAATTGGGCATCCAATGTGAAGAACATAATCAATGCGACGAAGATAGGCGGTCACAAGGGCATTCTGCCCAAGGGTAAGGAAGTGACGAAAACAACGATGACGTACAAAGTTCCTATTCCGGCGGTTCACAAGGAGAAGGCGGAGAAATCTAAGGAGCACGGATCGAAGAAAGAGACGGAAGTTAAGTCGAAGGCGAACAAAAGTCACGGGAAAAGTTCGAAAAGTCAGCAGTCTGTAGAAACCATCGAAGAAAAGAATGACAAAGAGAAAACCGTGAAAAGTGCCGAGGATGCAAATTCTACGCAGAAAACCGTAGTCAAACGTTCTATGAGCACGGATGCTGGATCCGCGGATGAACCTGGTGAAAAAAAGCGAAAGGCGAACGAGAACCGTGAACACAGCCCAGCGAGTGCTGCACCTGTGTCGAAGTCGGACTTTGCTGTGACCTGCAAGTCCATTGAAAGTTTGAAGCACGTTATAGAAAAGATAGGCGAGGAAACGAACGAAGAACAGGATAAAAGTCACGGTCTGAACGAGTCGGAGGAAAATACCGAAACGAACGTAGAATGTTCTGCCTTGCTAGGTTCCACTGGTGCCGATCAGCAGGATGTTTCCGATTCTGCAAAGTCGGTGGACGTTCTCACGTCAGCGGGCAGCATTCAGTGTGAGACGAAAGGAGGCCAGGACGCGTCAGTTTCAAATACAACGTCTCCAGTTACCTTCCCGGACGAACATTTGAAATCTTCCAACGAAAGCGTCTCCGTTTCCTCTGAAACTGACTTCAACATTCCTGTAGATAGCACACTGGAAAAATCGGCCGGCGTCGACCGCTCTGATTCTAAATCGACACTGACAGATGTAGAGAAAGCGGTTGAAAATTCGGTGGCGTCTAAAAAGATGAAGGATGTTTGCAACCTGGATACAGAATTCGACAATCTGTTGCAGGTGGCGCCGAAAGAGTCAGAGATTGCCCAACATGCAGCTAACTTGGAAAATAATAAGATCATTCTAAATTTAGACACAAACACTACAACGACATTGAAGCCAGAAACGAGTGCCGTGGTTCAGACACCGGACATCGCCACGCCGTCGTCGTCGTCGTCGTCGTCGTCGTCGTCGTTGCTTCCCAGCAGTATAGTGGAGGACGAGCCGAAACTGGCGAAAACGTCAAAAGACGAAGCGTCGAAATCTTCGCTCTCGTACAACACGGAGAATTCTTTCGTACCGATTGGCAGCCGAGCCGACGGTCTTCACTCTGACCTTTCAAACGACATATTTGCATCCCTTCAGGTACCTTCCAGCTCGCACAATCCAGAATCTATATCTCCTACGGCTGCGTTCCTAATGGCGTTTCCACTGGTGTCTTCGCTGAATGGTAAAACAGAGGTTCTGGAGGAGGAGATGAAAGAGGACTTCAAGTATCACAGCCAGACACCGCCCATGCTTCTGCAGATCGGTGCAATGGAGCCGAATAGCTTCAAGCTGAAGACAGCGTCGCCACCTCACTCCATCGCCGAGAAACGGCTGAAAGTGACATGCGAGGACAAAAAGTGTATGAATCCACCAGCGAGCGAGACAGCGTCCTCGAGCATCATGGTTTCCGTGGACTGTGCCACGACTACGAAAGCTTTGCCCAAAGTTGTAAACGACGAACCTCTTAGGGAGCCGTACAAGATCGTTGTGGAGAAGTCTGCACCTTCCAATTCGTTCTCCAACGCGACTCTGTATTCCATTTCAAGCACCTCGGGCACCACGTCAATTATCAATGCTCCAGAAACGGGGGAGAATTGTCCGGGTCAGCAACTCGCGACAAATCTGCGAAATCCAATCGCAAACGCAACCAACGAAAACGTCACGGCTTCTCAGATCAACGCGGTGTCCATTTCAAGTAAAACTGATCCGAATAATTGTCCCGTACAAGCCTCAAGCTGTGACACCAACGTTCGATACAGCACGTCTCAGGACTTTCTGTCGAGTTACTCGACCATCGTCGAGAACAATTTGACCACTCTGCAGCAGAATCCAAACGATTGCACCAGCTCGACGATTCAGGAAACAAATCCGTCTGGATTGGGGCAGAACGTCGTTCCCGACGTGTCTCAAGCGCCACTGATTTCTCATTTGTCAAACAGCAATACAACGACGAATACGTCGTCGCTGCCTTTGCAAACAATGCAAATGAATTACACATCTCAGATGAAGGACAAAGAATCTCACAACTCCCGCGTTGCTTACGGTGTTCACGGCAAGGATCCCCTGGCGGATTCTAACATAGTTGCCAATAGTCGTTTGAACTACACCGGCCACATAGACAGAGTTCTTCCCACTTCCTCTCAGAACATTCAACAGGAGTACTCGATGCGATCCAAGGAAGCGGCTCTGCCAGTTCTCTCTTCTCAAGCCATGCAAACTGTTTACGAGTCACAGCCGAAGGACAGTCACGTTCTAACAACCCAACAGAATACTCATCAGAGTTACACGTCCGTTCACGAGAAGGATCACATCATTCACAACTCGCACAACGACTACACGGTGGATCAGAGTAAAAGTCTGCCTCGAAAGGACTCGTACTCGACAGGGAGCAGCAACGCAGCCACGTCCAACAGGAATCAGAATTACCCGCCGCAGAAGGATCCGATATCAAACTCGTCCGAGGATCACTTCCAACGTAGCTACTCGAAAATGAACAAGGAGGCTGATTCCTCGGGTAACAGTGTCGTCGACCAAGATCAAGAACCGCAAGGTCACAGGCGTGACACCAATTACAATTCGACAAAGAAGATGGACGTCGATCCGTTTGCTCAAACGTTTCCCTACGGTGTGAAGGAGCCTATGAACAGTCAGCCTGAGCAGAGTGTCTTGAATCAGAACACCGACAATATGTATCAGAGTCAGAGGGAGGAGAGCCAGAGTTACTCCACTTATTCCAACAAGGATACCAAGAAGATCAGCACTACTTCTTCCAACAACATAAACAACAAACCTCTCATTCAGAGTACTCCTGTCACACGTTACTCGCAACAGTCAACGTCCTTCGTGGCTACATCCAACTACGAGCAGAGTACTGTTACCGAGAATCATGCAAAATCGACAACCACTGTTGCTCATAATTCTTCTAATTTCAGCATTTTGTCTTGGACGACCTTCTCTCCTGTTGGCGGAGGGAATAACAATAATCTGGTGCAGTTTGAGCAAGGATCAAGCCAGACGGACAACACCGAGGGGAAAACCATATGCGAGAATTATAGTTACGTTCCCCTCCACAAGGAGAATCCAAATTTCTCCAACGTGTTGACCAACGACGTTTTCTCCGTGAACTCCACCATGGCCAACATGGACAAGCCAAGGATGGGGAAATCGGGAATGGAGACGCAAAAGCAATCATTCGTGGACCCTTCTAAAGCTAGGAACATCCAGACAAACGTTCCACCGTCTGGCAAGCAGAGTCGTATGCACAATCAAACTTCTTCCAACAACAATAACGATTACAACAAATACAACGCGGAAAATAAAAACAAGTCTAAGTACGGAATGGAGTCAAAGTATATTCAGAACGAGTATCCCGGGATGGAGCAGCAGTCGCAACAGCAGCAACAGCCGCACGGGCCAAAGAACCATCAGCCAATGGGGGCAAAGCAAGATAAAACAGTCTACCCAATGTCCAATTACGATTCTCAAGTGAACTTCGATTTGTCCGAGGTTAACACGCAAATGAAGTACTCCGTCGAGGCATATGCAAGCTCAAATTTCAAGTATCCGGACAAATCTCAGCAGCAAAGTCAGAACAAGTATCAATCCCTGGTCCAGGGACAGGTTCCACCTCTGCAACATGACAGCGTTACTTACAACAACGATGGAAAGCATGGGCAGCAGCAAAGCGCGACAAAGTCGAAGGGGAATCAACAGCAGCACGCGGCTAGAGCGCCTGTAAATTGGATGATGACACCGGAGATCAAGCATAACTCCAACATTGCTGATATCATCTTGCCACCGATTGGAAAGGAGCTGGAATTCTGTCAGAACAATCTGTTTGCTCAGACACCATCCTACAATCAGGGAACGCCGAATCAGTTTTATAACAATTACGACGTGGCGGCTCACAGTTTCTCCAATTTACCGGTATTGCAAAGCGAGCCGAAAAGGACCTCGGAGGTGTTCTACTCCGAGGAACAACCGTTCCCTTGGTCCCCCACGAAAACCAGCATTCACGTCGAACAGGGTCAACCAGTCAAGGGTATAGATCAGCACATCGTTCCTTCTAGTCTTCCAACGTTGGTCGGTGATCTAGATTTAGGTACCAACATACCCGAGAAACAGAACTTCTTGTTTAGTCAAGTGTCCTCGAGAGTTCCATCTGATCAGAGTAAAGATACTATCAAGGATAAAGAGGGGCGTGATTTTCATACCGTATTAAACAACCAGACTGTTCAGCATCCAACGGCCGGATCCTCTTTTCTCTCTGTGAGTCAATTGGTGGAACATGAGAAAGCTGAGAAGTCTCATCAGCATCATCATCAGCAGCATCATCACCATCATCACCACCATCATCACCATGCACATCAACATCAACAGCAGCAGCAGCAACAACAGCAACAGCAGCAGCAGCAGCAGCAGCAGCAGCAACAGCAACAAGCTAGAAAGCATCAGAGGAAAAGCAATGCTAGTCCTAGAGGAAATAGCAAGAGGCAGATGGATATCCGAAAACAAGGATCAGGTAATGATCAGTTGCATCAGAGGCACGAGGAACAAAAATCGTCTGGGCATACCTTCCCTGAACAGGGGTACCAACAGCAACAACAGCAGCAGCAGCAGCAACAGCAACAGCAACAACAACAACAACAACAACAAAAGTATCAACAGAATAATGTTCATTGGAGAAGCAGGAATTGTAAGAGTAATTACACCGCTGAAGCATTAATAGGGACAAACAATAGCGTGCATGATACGAATCAGGACAAACACGCTTCGATTAAGTTCTCTACGAATTACTCGCAAAATAAGTTCCAAACGAGCCTGCCCACCGCCGATGCAGTCATGCCCCTCAATTACTTTTCAAACGCGGACGACGGTAGCGGTTACGGGCAAATGGTGAATCAGAACTTCAATTCGTACACATATTCGTCTAATACCAACATTTATCCCACCTCGAATTTTATAACCAGTATATCGAACACGCCTACCAGCTATATGATGCCACTGCACGATAACACCGACTACATGGAAGCGAATGCGTTTCTCTTGTCGAACGTGACCGTTGCCTCGACCAGCACGTCGTCATCCACGTCCACCGTGACGACCTCCGCTTCAAACGTGAACACGAACGCAAAGAATCATCAACACTATGGCAAGCACCAGAATTGTGACAAGAGATCGTATCCCACGAACGCCAAGAAAGGAAAGAGAAAAGGTCTGGATGCAGGAACCATGCAAAACTTGGAGTTTCCTTTGTCTGGTATCAATTCACCACTGGAGGATTATCATCACTCTACTACATTTTTACCACCACCGCCGCCACCGCATGCTAGCCCCCTTTATCAGAATCATCCGCAAGCGAATGTGTACACTAAAGTAAATGGCTTGCCACCGCCGCCATCGGTAGCTGGCCCTCAAGGTGTACCAACGGTAGCAACAGCCGGTTTTCCAGTGAATCCAAACATGCCAAGAGGAGGAATCGTCGCTGGCAATCACATGACTATGGGTCACCATCCATCCGGCACGAGTTTAACCAACTTCAATTTGAGTACCATATTTCCAGAGATGAACGACAAAGTATGTGGACCCTTTAGACACTCTAATCCTTTGTTTTCAAATTGTTTGTGAAACAATGTTTCATTGATAATACTGAATTTGTAATCAAGAGATGTAAAAGTAGCTTTTAAAATAATTAAAAGTACAAAGGATCAGTAGCTTTGCCTATTGGAATTGAATGTTGAATAACTGTTGATTAACTTATTTTGTTAGATCACTGGGTATAAGGCATCAAATGGTATACCACCGGGCTTGTCACAGGCAAATCAATCTGCACCTTATACACAGAGGACCAACTATCCAACGAATCCTCTCTGCCATTTACCACAGGTTTGTTTAATAATTAAAACGCATAGCATTCTGTGAATTCGGATTAAATAGAAAACATCGTCCTCAGGTATCGGAAGGAAGTCAATTTGGTAATAGTGTTCCTCCTCCTCCTCCTCCTCCACCTCCTCCTGGAGTGATTCATTACAAGAATGTATGATAATGTAAGTACGAATGAACGTATCATACTTGCATTATCATTACAATATGTGGATAATGTAAGTACGAAAAATGGCTCATTATCTATTTGATAATTGTACATATGTAAATAAGTAATTGTGTAATTGATTAAATTAAAAGAGATTGATATATATATTTATGATATGTTTGATTTTGTATTACAATATAAGGTGAGCGATGAATGACATTAAAATTTAGTTTGTAAAAACTGTAACAACGCAAATTTTATGCATTATTGTACATTTTGTTACAATTCAAAAACGTCAGTTTATTTCGCAATTAGTCTCATAGAATATTTCATCGAATTTTATACAAAAAACTGACACATTGTTGGTAAATATACATTATTTATTATTACAATCTCGCAAGATTTGTCTTAATTGTACATGAATAGTATAGGAAACGAGTATCACAGCATATATTTCCTGTTAAATAAGTCTCTCGTTGTATTAACTAATTTCTTTGGTAGGCGGCTTTAACGGAATCTTTCCAAAAGTAAATTTCTCCGCCAGATACATGCTTTTTTCATCGTCCGTTAATTGATTCTCCAATGAGTAAACATCGTCGCTGATAATGGCTGTTGTCATCGTTACTCCGAATGTCGATTTTCCAAACGGTCCGTACTCAGCAGCAGTATTAAAAGTTTGATTTTGCGCAAAAGTACCAAATGGCGACGTAATTTGTTGTTGTTGTTGTTGTTGTTCTTGCGGTGTAAACGAATTCGTGGTCGTAGTTGTGGACGTAACGCTCGTAGGACCAAACGGTGAGTTTTTCACATCGCTGAATACCGTCGATGTGAAAGGGGAACTGCTGGTACTAGCTGTTCCAAAAGTAACTCCGGTATTTGTAGTACCAAACGGTGTGCTAGAACTGGCTGTGGTAGCAGTCCCCGTGTTCATTCCGAACGTGGAGAAGGCTGCTGGACTGGTGGCTTCGAATTGCGAGACCGCGGTAGCAAAAGGACTCGTAGTCGTCGAAGATGTTACGCCGAATGGCGAAGCACTGGAGGTTGACATAGGGGGCGTGTTACCTTGAGCGTTTCCGAATATATTTCCGGAAGGTGTAGAGGTGGTAACGCCGAAAGCGTTTGTTGATTGTGCGGAGCTAAAAGCAGGTGTCGCGGCATTGGATCCGCCGAAGATGCTGCTAGAACTTCCAAATGTCGGTTTCTCGCCAAATATTGAACTAGAATTGTTCCCAAAGGTCGACGGACCGCCAAACACTGGTGCTCCTCCGAACGCGGGTGTTTCGGGTTGCGAGAATATCGCAGGTGAACTGAAAGCCCCGGTAGACGGAGTCGATCCAAAGTTGGTTGTCTGTAAATTTGAGGACCCGCTAAACGGATTAGCAGTCGGATTAGAAGTTTTAGCTCCGGCAAACAGAGATGCGTTAGATTGAGAGGAAGATGATGCTGCCCCACTATTGAATACTGAAATCGTTTGGGACCTGGCGAAAACATTGTTCGCTTGATTGTTGGTTCCAAATATACTAGGCTGCCCGAAAACGGGCTGGGACGCTCCACCACTGAAAATCGAGCCGGACGATCCGAAAGTCTGCGTGTTTTGTCCTGTATTAAATGTAGAAGTGTTTGTAATCCCACCAAATACAGTGTTAGTGCTGGTACCGCCACCAAACACTACTAAATTACTGCCAAAAGTTGGGGTACTACCAAATACAGGATTTGAAGCTACAGTTGATCTCCCAAACATCAACGTCTTACTGGTAGGGGTGAAACTACCGCTGAACGGATTACTTTGATTTCCAAATGTCTTATTTCCAAATACATTGGGGGATGAAGTGCTGCTTGGAAGTCCGAGTTGAGGGGTTGCAAAAGCAAAGCTGGAAGGTTTCCCAGACGCATTGTCATTCCTGGTATTCTTGTGTCCTGTTCCTAGAAGCTCTTTCTGAAAGACAAAACAGAAAATGTTTTTGGTTATAGCAACTTCATAGAGAACAACATCAATTGTGTTACATACAAGCTTGGTTAATGTCTCACGAGTAGGATTCTTAAATGCATCCCTCTTCACCTTCATGTCTCTACACAGTTGTTGGAAATGCAATTTCTGTAAGAGACACAAAAATATGTGTCGAAAGAGTTTATAGTAATACCACAGAAACAAATAGCTGTATATACTCACGGCCTGCTCTACCATTCCATTATTTTGAGCTTGATACATCTCCCACCGGACTTCTTCTGGGGACAAGTCTTCCATGCCAGGAATGCACGGTTTGTCCTTAAGTGGTGCAAAACACGAAAGTAACCATTGTCCCCCTCTTTCTGCATTAAGCATCTCTTTCGCAACCAATACCCTTGTTCAACAATAAAAATTACATTAATTTCGTGTCTTTGTGTTCTTTGTCGAGTAATTTCACTATACTTACACGATATATTCATCTTCATTGTACGAATCAACTTTGTTATTAGCTCCTACAGAGCAAAAGGTTAAAGTGAGAATACAATTTCCTACGTTAAGATAAACTTTATATCTTACCAAAAGTATTTATATGTTCGAATTGACAATACTGTCCAAATCGACAATTTCCTTGTCGATAATATTTACAAACAACCATATTGCATGAGATTCAATCTATTTAATCTTGTCATGTACCATTGTTTTATTTATTGCGTATCTCGACTTGATTCGATTAATTTCTACGATCAACACCAGGGAGCGTGATCGTTTCGCCTTACCGGCGTATTTGAATTTCTTTATTTAACAAAAACAAACATTCTTTGTATGATAATACAACTTGTCATCATTATACATAATATCTATATGAGAAAGAAAGGTTATATATGTACGTGTTACGTATAATTAATAATAAAAATACGTAAGATATTTAACGAGCCTCAGATACTAAGAGTCATACAGAACAAAATTTAGTAGTAGGTAGTCATCGTATTTAATTACACGTACACACCTCAGGAATTTTATGCAGACGCACGCATAAAAGCAACGCGATGATTCACCGCGCAGAATACGTTATAGGTCTAATGAAATTTATCGATACGATTTTTATTTGTTTTCTTGCAAAATTCGTAAATTCGAAAGAGCGCGATGGAATAAACGCAAGAGTGCCGCCATGGCGCGGAAGTACATTCGAATTCTCTCGTTGAGGTTATGTTGCGAAGATGGTCTGTGCGTTGTGCCAATGGAAGCGGAATTTTGAAAAAAAGAAAGAAAACAATTTGTAAAAAGTTGTAAAAAGAAAAACAAACTGATAAATCATCGCGAGGAAATCATGGACATCTACTGGTGGCAGATGGAACTACTGACGATAGGAGGATGCCCCTCCCTAAGGAGATATCTCCCCCCAACGTATCTCGCCGCTGCCACCATTGTTACGTCCGGGTTTTGGATTTCGGTTCTTGTGATGAGACAATTTCCTAATTTTGTAAGAATGTATTTGTAATTTGCAAGTGATATTACTCGCTGGCGTCTAGTATCTACGTTGGAGGTGTGTTCAGTCGCGGCGGTATAGCCGTAGTCGGATAATGGTAAGCGTTAGTCCTTGATGTCTGAGGAAATAGGTTATAGTAACTAGTGCCTCTCGAGATGATAAAGTTCTCTATCAGTCAGACAGGATGTTCCCGTATCGAATCTCTGTTTACCGTTTGATATATTCTCGTCTGAACGCGAGATATTATTAAACGAAACGACGAACGTAATTTTACGATTTAGTTTCAGAAAAGAAAAAAAAACGTAAATTTCGTTTTCGCTGTAACGATGACTTTTGAATTTTTTTTTCTTTTTTTTTCCATCCAAGTTGCAAGCTACCTGTCGTTGATGTTTTTGTTACAGTCAGGAACACTGAAACCTTATCTGGCGGCAGTGAGGAGAACGCTTACTGCTGCTATGTGTTTGGAGAACTTCTCCTCGCAGATAGTCGAGAAACACAATAAACCAGAGGTTGAGGTGCGAGCTAGTAAAGAACTTCTTCTAACACCGATACTAATAAGCAGAAACGACAAAGAGAAAGTGTTGATCGAATCGAGTATAAACAGTATGAGAATAAGCATCGCCGTGAAGCAGGCGGATGATCTGGAGAAACTTCTTTGTCACAACTTTACAAGATTCATGACAATGAGAGCGGAGCACTTTATTATTCTTAGGAGGAAGCCAATAGAGGTAAATATCAGAGGTATCGTATGTGTGAAAAATCAATTGTAACCAACGTGCGTAATGTGTTTCATGTTCTACAGGGTTATGATATTAGTTTTTTAATTACAAACATCCATGTAGAACAAATGTACAAACACAAGATCGTAGACTTTGTGATTTATTTCATGGAAGAAATTGACAGAGAGATCAGCGAGATGAAATTGTCCATGAATGCAAGAGCTCGCATTTGTGCTGAAGAATTTCTAAAAAGGGTCAGTATCTGTGGCGTAACGCGGTCGATGAACGTCGATGAAAATTGCTGAGAACTGCTAAATTTTCTGTTTCAGTTTTAATTCCACGGACACAAAGTGTTAGCAACATAGCAATAATCGCAAACGCCAGGTCACTAAAAGTAACAGTGCCCATAAATCAATCTGGCTAATACGTAGCCAGACGATATTTTAACGGATTAATCTTTTAAACTGACTCCAAACACTTTTTAATCCAAACACGCCAATCCCCAATTATCGTCCGTTTTTGAAAAAAGAAAAAGAAAAAAAGAAAAAAAAAAAACTCATTCGAACATGAATATACATTTATCGAGTAATCACTGTCATCTCCAGCTGTGTGTGTAATGAATAACAAGTCTGACGTACATGTAAGTACCTTAACGGTATTAAATTCAGCACGCGCAGTTCCGCGAACGATATTCGCGACATTTTCCGCGTTTCTTTCTCTCGAAACGAAGGGAAACCGAAACACTTGCTAGTGGTGTATGAATGAAGCGTGCAATTCCTTTTTGCATTTATAAAGTTCTATTTATCTTACGAATCACTGTATCCATATGATTTAATACTAATGTAAATACAAATAAACGAGAAGAATCATCGTGAGACCGTGATTCGCCCCGCACCTCGAGCATCCAGAACATTAAGCCCTCCTAACGTTTATTCTCATTAAAACGAATACCAACGTACACGCTCTTTGATAATAAGTTTGTACACGTGGAATCGTAAGCGTTCGATGTACAATGTTTTGGCAAGTGAGCTCGATCTTCGAGATTGGCACTGGACAATAGTCTTCGCGACTTATTTTCTATTCGTCGTATTTATTATTTATTTCTTTCGCGTCTGCAAAGTTGACCTGTATAGGCTTCCCGTTCGTAATACAAATAATTCATTTTGATATTCACATTGTGAACTACAGCTTCAAACATATTCATTCGGGATTTGATTTAAATTTCTTTAAAGGATCTTGATATTCTCGGAGAGGTCAACTTGTCAATTGAAACTCTCGACACGGGTGGATCGTGTCGTTCCCCGAAAAGCGCCTTCGAGTCTGCAACACGTCGAGCGTGAAACGAGGGCCCCCTCGAGCCGTGGAATCCGTCACGTTCGCGGCGGCTCCCGTTTCCACGGGGAAGGGTGCCCCCGGTGGAGCTCAGTCGCTCGCCGATACTGTTCACCAGTAGCAGTTCGCGAGTTTTCCGCGCCGCCAGGGCACCGCGGCCTCCTCGCTTCGAGCGCGGCGAACGAGTAAAAGTGACGACAAGAAACAATCTTACGACGAATGTCCCCGTGAGAGCAACACGAAACACGAAGGATAAAAACAAAGCAAGATGAACAGTCGGCGATATACTTGAGAGAGAAAAGGAAGCTCAGAAAATCGACGATCGAGGATAAACAAGGATCGCCAAAAAAAGAAAAAAAGAGACGAACGATCGTCGCAGCCCAGCTGAAAGCTGAAACGAGCGAGGCCAGTCTCCAGAATCCTCCTAGCGGTAGTCAGACAGGAAAGTTTTAAGCCGTGTCGTCTCACGGCCAGTTACGAACTTTTCCACGAAACGATGGGTAGTTTTAAGGGGGCACGCTAATCTCTGACTTTCGCTTTGGCCGCGATATTCAGATTACCGCCGTCCCATAGTCGCTATTTTCCAGGGGTGGCGCGGGTGGAAGATTGTTGACAAACTCGGGGGCGTCGTTTTCCGCCTCTGTACGCCGTGTGTAATCGGGCTTTTAGTTAACGTTGATCCCCTCGGTACACCCTCGGCTCTCCGTCGAGTCTGATCGCGAGGAGGAAGCACGGCTAGAGGAGAGCCCCTTTCGAGTCCCGCGGCGCTAATTCCTAACGAGCGCCCAAAAATACACGGTGAGGCGCAGAGAAAGAGAGGACCACGGCTGCGGAGTGGTGGCTGTAGATAGTTGGCGAAGAAGAGGCAGGTAGAAACGAAAACGAGTCGGATAAATAGAGGCTTACGAGTTAGTCTCTCTCTCTCTCTCTCTCTCTCTGTTTCTCTTTTCGATCTCCCTGTCGAATTCCACGATTTGACTACAATTTGTTAACGAAGATTCAATTCACAGAAAAATCATTCAACAGAATTTCCTTTTCAAGTTACCAGAACAGACAAACCAAGTATCTAGAAGAATAAATGACAGTCAGTGGATGAGTGGTAATTTTTTCATAAAAGAAATAGAACGTAGATCAACGAAAAATATCGTTGCAACGATGAAACGTTCGTTTCCTCGTGTTGGCGCTATTTGGCGCGTTTCGGCGGTCTGACTGGTCCGGCTTGTGTTCTACTTGACGACTTCGGCGAATGTTTCTACCTACTTTGGAAAGTTTGCTCCCGAGACTTTGATTAAAGTCGGGGGCTAGGATTGTTTCCTTCCGTAAATCTCCATCGTCTTCCATCCCGACTGTAACTCAAATTTGTTCCGCGCCGGGGCTGCACGTCTAACTGTTACTGGACTTGTTCTACTTATTCTGTTCAACCAGATAAACCAGTATTTCTTTTTATTTTTTTTTTAATATAGAATCGCTTCTAGACTGTTTTCGAAAGGGTTGATCTCTCTCTTCGTCTAAACGCAATCTCCCTTCGCTTCCGGGTTTCTCTCTTCGCCCCCCGGAGGAGGGGGTGGAAGAATTCGTCGTCTCCCTTTCTATTTATCAGCTCGCGCTCTAATTCTTCTCTTACTACCACCCACCCCTTGCTCTGTCCCTCTCTTCCCTCCCGCGGGCGAGATCAGCTGTTCCCTCCCCTCCGGGGAGATCTCTGTCCCTCTCCACGCGATTCTCCTCTTCCTCCTCCGCCTTTCGGCGAATCTTCCTCTTCCTCGCGGCGCGTCACGGCGCGCTCCCGGCGAGCTTGCGCCCGAGCCGTAACTTTTTACGCCGACGCCGACGCCGACGCAGCGCCGGTGGCTCGGAGTCGGCGTAGTCTGGGACCTGGCGTCCTCCCGATCGGGAACGAGAGCCCTACAAGAACCGGGAGCCGAGGGAAGAAGCGAGAGAAGGAAAGAGAAAGAGAGGCGAGCGTCCGCGTCCCCGGTCTCCTCTCTCTTTCGACTTCTTCCTGCTTTCGTTTCGTCGAACGAACGGAAGTTGCTACCGGAAAACACCGCGGGGGGGCGGGGAGGGGGGGAGAGGGAGGGAGAGAGAGAGAGAGAGAGAAAGCTGGAGAACTGGCGAGCAAGAAAGTCCCTCGGAGCGTAGTGACGCCCTTGTTTGTAACCCTTTGGAGAAAGAATCGGAAAGGAAGGATACCGAGGCGACGATAGACGAGCGAAGAGGGGCAGAAGAGGGAGAGGCGGAGTAGAGACGAGAACAGACGGTCCGTAAGGGTTAGCTCGGCCTGTTCGGCGACGGAAGGGAGAGACAGCGGCGAGAGAGGGAAAGACTGCAAGGGTAGGGAAACGTGGGAAGAGGTGGGGAAGTTCCGCGAGGGGTAGAGAGAGAGAGAGAGAGAGAGTATCGTGCCGAGCTGAAACGAACACACGGCGAAAGAGAGGGAGGGACACGGACAGAAGTTTGGCCGGAGTGGGGTAGAAGAGGGACACAGCGGAGGAGAGCGACAGAGACAGGGCGAGAGAGAACGAGCGAGCCCCCGTGTCTTGCGTGCCACGAGAGAATACAGAGAGGGCCTAAAGTCGAGAGTTAGGAGTTGTGGCTCGTGGTTAGATAGGATGCGTGTGCCTGGGTGCGGTGTTCCACCACCACCCGACAGCCGACGGTTCGACAGCAACAACAGCCAGACAACCGACAACAACAACACTCGCTGCAACGATTGCAACAACAACAACAACAACAACGTGAACGAGATTTTCGATTCGCCGAGATCGGTGGAGAGTAACAACAACAACAACAACAACGTCCGGCACCACGCGAGTAATTGGCCGATCGCGCGCGGAAATCAACGAGAGGGAATCGCGTCCGGTGGTTGCCTCGAGCACCACGACAGTACCGGCTGCCTGACGGCGGAAACGGCTCGACCGACGCCACTTCCGCCACAGAGGAGCAACGGGCGGCCGTCGTTCGTCGCCGTGTTCTTCGCCCGCCGGAAGTTCGCCGCGAAGACTCGCGCCGGTCCCGCGAAGGGGAGCTGGTCGCCGCGAGCCGCCCCTTCGTTCTCGGCCGTCGTACGTTCTCGGTGTTCGCGCAGCTGGAGCGCGACCGAGGTGTAGCGAGGGAGAGCGGAAAGCTGGTGCAAGCCACGTATTCGCCGTGGACGCGGAGCGGCTGGCCGATCAGCTGGAGCACCAACGTCCCACGGCGGCGATCGTCGGCGTCGCGCGGCGTCGGGACGACGCTACTGGCGAGCACGGCACGCTCGCTGGAGGAGCGCGCTGCGAGCCGGCTTCAGCCTGTACCACAGCCGACGTCCCAGCTACTCATGTTCATCCCGGACACGCTGAGGAGCTGCATGGTGGAACCGGATGTCTCGACTTACCTGCAGGCCCCTTCCGTAGGACAGGTGCCTTCAAACATATATACACACACACACACACATATCTATACATTCATAACTCGTGTCTATTTGTATCTCGGAGTGCCTCGCTAGAAAACACCTTCAGTCAGCTTCCCTTTCGCATAATTGTGACTGACGGGAAGAAGTTTCCTCGTGCTTTTGCTTCCACGCTTGCGAACACCGCTTTGTTTCCAATCTGTTGTCTCGAGTTCGAGACAGCTACGTATGTACGTAGAACGTAGGGTCTCGCATGGTGAAATTTGACGAAAGTTGACGAAAGGCAGCGAGCGATTGTTACTTTCATCGATGACACGAAAGAAAGTGGGGAACACGTGCGACTCGCGTGTATCGACGTCGCTCGCGGACAAACGTAAACAGACGAGTGTGTCTTTTGCTCCGCGATTCTCGCAGAAATTCGTCTGTGATTGACTCGTTGAACTCGTGTGCAACGTGGACTCGAGGGAAAACAGATAAAAAGAGAAAAACGTGGCGAATCGTCAAAATTACGTAATCCGTCCCTCGGCTGTCTCAGACTTTTTTTTGTCGCATACTTTCGGCCCCTCTTGTCCGTGATCGTGTCTTCCCATCGTTGAACGAGGATTTCCAAAGTTGGAACCGGCAGAGTGATTTGTCGTGTCAATTTTCAGCCAAAGTCGAAAGTTCTTTTTTTTTCTTTTCCGTTCGTCAACGCTAGATCCAAGTGTCAAGTTTGCACCACGACAGCGCGAGCTTCTCTGTTTATACGTTTTTAGTAGAAATATGCTATTGAAAATAACGCTGTTACAAATGGCATGAAATTCTAAATCGGTCATTCCTGACCATTTTGGTGGTTCCAGCGTTAAAGCAAGAACCAAGTTGAAACGCGGCGGCCGGAAGTACGTCATAATGCCCGACGAACTGGATTTCTTTCTTTCCTTTTTATTAATTAAATAAACTTCTCCGACTATAAATATTCGAAAATTAGATATTTTACTGGTGTAGAATACTTTTACTAACGTAAAGAATGATCAATTCGGGATCTGCCAACTTTCAACCAACTTTTTACCAACAAACGACAATTTGTTAATTTTTTTGATAGAAAATGACAACTTGGGATCTGCAATTGACGTCGAAACTTTCGACGAGATTTTGGTTGTCCGACAATATTAACATAAACAAATAAACTGAAACTACTTGTTCTACGCTAGAACAACCGTATCGAAACATTCTACCTGTAAATCACCATAATTTAAACTAAAATAAGTAGATCTATACGCTCGTGTCTCTGTCCAAACTTAACTTCGACAAGAACAGCCGTATCTTTCAAGTAGTTGAAACGATGGCTTGAAACCAGTCACATCGATCAGGGTTCGATTGTTATAAAATTAAAATTAGTTCAATTAAACAGTACGGTTCAATTAATTAACAATACAACAAGAAGAACTACAGTTATTTATAAAACACAGATGAAAGTAATATCTCTTACACGCGCGCCGGGACAATTTGTTAACGTTTCGATAAAAGAAATGACAATTGGAAATGACTTTCGACGCGAGGGCAAAAAAAAAAAAAAGAAGAAACGGAAAAGATAATAAGAGACGAAAAGGAGAGGATTAATCGATAGGGTGAGATTCGGTAACGGCGGTAACGAGGGTAGAAACGTGCGGGATGCAACGCGGGGCGTAGCTACGCGTGAATAGCCTCCGCGCGCGTTCGAACGCACCAGCGGATGAAGTTCGGCGCACACGCGATCCACGTTCGTGCCTGTCATATCCCGGATGGGTAGCTTCGTTCTCGATCAGCCCCGTCAGCTGATTTTCAGCAATGCGGCTTTCGTTTTCGTGGCGCGCGAAACGCCGCCGTGTCCCCGCCGCCGCCGCCGTCGTCGTCGTCGTCGTCGTCGTAATTATGTAAGGAAACGCCTATTTATACCGAATAATCACGATTCTTACGTAACGCGACCACGGCCCCGCCGTCACATGCTCTACCTGTCCACTCCCGATTTTTTATATTTAGATTGCACTTGCTTTTATTCGTTTACTCCGCGCCGTGGCCGCGAGTATAGTTTGCCCTTCGTGTTTGATCTTGCATTGCTTTTTTAGCGACGGTAACCACACAGCATGCTTAAGATTTACGTTAGGTTAGCTTAGGTTCGGTTCCTTCGTATTTTCCACCCGCTCTTTTTCTTTCTCTCTAGTTGTTTGCAAATTGAAAATCGTGAAATATCTTGCTTCGTCGGCGGGTGATTTTTGGAAGAAGTCGTATCGTCGAATGAAAGATGGCTCTGACTAAAAATCCCTATGGAGGTTCACTCCTTGAACGCACGTTGAAAATTTTTTGCCCCAAAATTGCAATATTTTCTCAGTTTTAAGTATATTTAAGTATAATCTGGGCAAAACAAATAATAAATTTATTGCTTCTCAATAATTTTTATCCAGTGATATCACACTGACGAGATCAAAAGGAAAAGAAAGCGACGAATTATCGTATACGGTTCGGTCGCTCGTTACGGTCCGCAATCAGTTGTCAACGCAAGTGGTTAACCTCTTACGTCGAGAATATTTTTTTATCCCAAAATTGCAATATTTTCTGTTTCAAGTATATTTAAGTAATAGTCCAGGCAAAACAAATAATAAATTTATTACTTCAACAGTGATATCATACTAACGGTTTCAAAAGAAAAGCGACGAATTATTGTGTACGGTTCGGTCACTCGTTACAGTCCGCAATCAACTGCCAACGCAAGTGCTTAACCTCTTACGTCGAGAATATTTTGTCCCAAAGTTGCAATATTTTCTGTTTCAAGTATATCAAAGTATAATCCAGGCAAACCAAATAATAAATTTATTACTTCAACAGTGATATCACACTAACGGGTTCAAAAGAAAAGCGACGAATTATTGTGTACGGTTTGGTCACTCGTTACGGTCCGCAATCAGTTGTCAACGCAAGTGGTTAACCTCTTACGTCGAGAATATTTTGTCCCAAAATTGCAATATTTTCTGTTTCAAGTATATTTAAGTAATAGTCCAGGCAAAACAAATAATAAATTTATTACTTCAACAGTGATATCATACTGACGGGTTCAAAAAAAAAAAAAAAAAAGCGACGAATATTATGTACGGTCACTCAGTCAGTTACCAGCGCAAGTGGTTAAGTAAATATATAACGAGATTTAACTAGAAACCACGATAATAACTGTTTATTAATATTAATCTTATAACAAGATTTTATAACGATCGTTTGCTTTCATTGGATAATACTATTTTATTTTCTTCTTTCCTCGTTTTAAATCAGCGTCGCCGTCGTTGAATCCTGCAATCCTTTAGCCCTCAGCTTGGATCGGCGACGTTTGACGGAGAAAAGTGTCTTGACGACAGTCGAAATTTCGAATTATGAGACGTACTTTGGTCCGTGAGATGTCGCGTGTATGTAGCCGGAGGAGGTTCATCGTCCGCGTGCCTCGTTTCCAGCAAACTTAGAACAGTCATTAGCGCGGCGAACGCGTTATTTACTCTGGTGCCCGGCTGGATAAGTTACACCGATACGACGTGTATCGCTCTCGCGATTCATCGACGATTAACCTCTTGATCCCTCAATTCAGATGTCAGATGTCAGAATTCAAAACATTAAATTCAATTTTTCAGAAGCGAAAGATGAGTGAAACTCGCTGTGATCTCTTCGTTTGAACGAACGCGACAAATTCGTTGCAAAAGACAACTCGGTCTTTTCGATCACATTGTGTGTAGAGGGACATATAAAAAGATCCCTGGAGAGGATCATGCTTCCTATAAATGATCAAACTTCCGACCTGCGAAATATCGAAACCTCTGTTGGGTAAATGCTTGAGAGCTTGTGTCGACGACCAAACGCTGCGACCATTAAACGAGAGCGTCGTTAAACTCACTCCAATACCTAGGAATTCGTTTCTGAAACCAACTGTGCATCCCTCTTCGTCCCTAGCACCTGTGTGAGGCCAACTTGTTCAACAACATCGAAAGCCAAGGACCTTCCCGGTTCGACAAACAGCCGTTTCCCTCCGGTCAAAGGGGTTGCCCTCTTTCTATCCGGTTTTACAACCCCGTCTACCGAGGCAATCCGTCTTATCTCGGCCGAGTATCGTTGCTACTCGCTTGCAAGCGGCAGTTCCCGGTATCAGGAGTCGCCAACTCGAGCCAGCGTGTTCCATGCATAACGCGTCGTCCTCTTATCTGCCTGCGCGAGAAAAAGGGGTGAAAGGAGGGAGAGTCGGCGGGGTACACTGCCGTTCGCAAGTATCGCGTGTTTGTTGCTCGGCAGCTTCTCGATTTCCAACGATTTCCTCCCTCCCGTCCCTACTGTCGCGGCGAATTTGAATTTGCCGCCGTTTATCGCCGGTGTTTTTTCCGAACGCGAGCCACGGTTGGAGATTTGAAATCCTCATCTGCGAATTCAGTTTTGATCTTGAGACAAAGTAGATTCTTAAATTTATAAATCTTTTTCCCAAGTTTCGAGAAATTAACGTTATGTTGGGTAAATTCGATGTAATTCGTTCATAACAGTTTGATCAGTCAGACGATTGCAAATTGATCTGCAAAATGATTGTTGTGGAATAACAGTAATGTGGAATATTTTCCAATTTACTAAATCATAATCTCATCGCAATATTAAGAGGCAGTCACTAGATTTTTTTTTTCTTTTCGATAAAATGTCAATCACCGTTTAAATTATAATTTTAAAAAAAAATGTGCACATCTGCTTCCTCTCCGTCAAAGTGTTTCCACATCATGCGTAATCGTTATCACACATTATTTTCACATTTAACAAATTTATAAATTTCAGAATCAATCAGAATCTGAATTCGAACTACATTTCAAAATTCTGTCGAATTTTTCGAACGAAATGTTAACCATAAGGCTAACTATTGGATTCTACGATTTTACAAGAACACCTATTGCGAGAAAAATGTGCGGAGTGTCGAGGATTGGTTTTTGAGCGGCGGTGTAGAGAAAGGAGGAGGAACACTCCGTGTCAGTGTCTATCTTACGTGGAGGCGAGGAGTTTGGCTATCGATCGCCACCCTCTGCACGTCTTTTTCCTCTCGACTCTGCTCTTCTTCTCGTCCTCCCGGTTACAAGCCACGCGGACCGGCGACAACACGCAGTCACCAACGCGAGACGTTCGTTCGTTCGTTCGTTTCTCACTGCGGACCTTCAACCCCCTCCTGACAACAAACCACCTTCTTCTATTCCAATGAATTCGTCACGCAGACGGGTAGTTTGACGCGTTTCTTCGAATGCGTTAGATCGTTTAACGTTTAACCTCCTTGCGCTGGCGAAAATTCTCGACGTAAGAGGTTAACCACTTGCGTTGGCAACTGATTGCGGACCGTAACGAGTGACCAAACCGTACACAATAATTCGTCGCTTTTCTTTTGAACTCGTCGGTATGATATCACTGGAGAAGTAATAAATTTATTATTTGTTTTGCTTGGATCATACTTAGATATACTTGAAACAGAAAATATTGCAATTTTGGGGCAAAAAATTCTCGACGTAAGAGGTTAACCACTTGACAACTGATTGCGGACCGTAACGAGTGACCGAACCGTACACAATAATTCGTCGCTTTTCTTTTGAACTCGTCGGTATGATATCACTGGAGAAGTAATAAATTTATTATTTGTTTTGCCTGGATTATACTTAGATATACTTGAAACAGAAAATATTGCAATTTTGGGGCAAAAAATTCTCGACGTAAGAAGTTAACCACTTGACAACTGATTGCGGACCGTAACGAGTGACCGAACCGTACACAATAATTCGTCGCTTTTCTTTTGAACTCGTTGGTATGATATCACTGGAGAAGTAATAAATTTATTATTTGTTTTGCCTGGATTATACTTTGATATACTTAAAACAGAAAATATTGCAATTTTGGGACAAAAAATTCTCGACGTAAGAGGTTAACCACTTGCGTCGACAACTGATTGCGGACCGTAACGAGTGACCAAACCGTACACAATAATTCGTCGCTTTTCTTTTGAACTCGTCAGTATATAACTGGAGAAGTAATAAATTTATTATTTGTTTTGTCTGGATTATACTTAGATATACTTGAAACAGAAAATATTGCAATTTTGGGGCAAAAAATTCTCGACGTAAGAAGTTAACCACTTGACAACTGATTGCGGACCGTAACGAGTGACCGAACCGTACACAATAATTCGTCGCTTTTCTTTTGAACTCGTTGGTATGATATCACTGGAGAAGTAATAAATTTATTATTTGTTTTACCTGGATTATACTTAGATATACTTGAAACAGAAAATATTGCAATTTTGGGGCAAAAAAATTCTCGACGTAAGAGGTTAACCACTTGCGTTGACAACTGATTACGGACCGTAACGAGTGACCAAACCGTACACAATAATTCGTCGCTTTTCTTTTGAACTCGTTGGTATGATATCACTGGAGAAGTAATAAATTTATTATTTGTTTTGCCTGGATTATACTTTGATATACTTGAAACAGAAAATATTGCAATTTTGGGGCAAAAAAATTCTCGACGTAAGAGGTTAACCACTTGCGTTGACAACTGATTACGGACCGTAACGAGTGACCGAACCGTACACAATAATTCGTCGCTTTTCTTTTGAACTCGTCGGTATGATATCACTGGAGAAGTAATAAATTTATTATTTGTTTTGCCTGGATTATACTTTGATATACTTAAAACAGAAAATATTGCAATTTTGGGACAAAATATTCTCGACGTAAGAGGTTAACCACTTGCGTTGACAACTGATTGCGGACCGTAACGAGTGACCAAACCGTACACAATAATTCGTCGCTTTTCTTTTGAACTCGTCAGTATGATATCACTGGAGAAGTAATAAATTTATTATTTGTTTTGTCTGGATTATACTTAGATATACTTGAAACAGAAAACATTGCAATTTTGGGGCAAAAAATTCTTGACGTAAGAGGTTAACCACTTGACAACTGATTGCGGACCGTAACGAGTGACCAAACCGTACACAATAATTCGTCGCTTTTCTTTTCGAGCTCGTCGGTCATGATATCGCTGGATATAGAAACTATTGAGTAGCAATAAATTTATCATTTTGTTTGCCTTACACTTAAATATACTTAAAACTGAGAAAAGTATTGCAATTTTGGAACAAAGAAGTCTCGAGGGCGCGGTGGTTTGCGGAAATCTTCCGAGGAAAGCATTCGAAGTGGTCATATTTAAAAAATATTGTTGCGAACGAGTTTCTTTCGTTTGTTAAAAACAAATTCCAGTTAGGTCGACGACTGTCCTGCGATTGCTCTCCAAAGAAAATTCGCCGATATTTCAGAGAACTTTGTCGTTGAAACTTTTCTATATCTTTGACTTATAAACGAAACTCGTGTTGGAACAATGATCGTCTGTAGAACAGCCAAGTCCCTCGATGTTTAAGAAAAACCTCGTTTCAAACTTACTCTCGTCCAAAAGAAACGTCGGAAATTACTTTGCCCCCGGAAGAAGATGTTCCGCGAAAATTCAAGCTTTGGAGTAATCCAGAGCGCGATAAAAGCATTTTGTTCCTCTTCATTCGTCTTTGGTATCTCCGAATTCGATTGGACAGTCTTACAGAGAGAGAGAGAGAGAGAGAGAGACTTGGAGGGAAATTTTCACGGAATCGGTCGGTCGCGACGCTGCTGCTATTTTTAGCGGTTCCGAAAATCAGTTCCATTGTTTTTTCGCGGGTTTATTGACGCGGAAAGCGGCGTCGGCGGCGGCGGCGGCGGACAGGAAGCACCGCGGGGAATTGGAACGTGGCAAGAATCAATTTTTGCCCGGCCTTCTTCCACGAGTTTCGCGCAAATTGCCGATCGTCCCGCGGGACGTTCCCTTGTTAGGCACACGCGGCGCCTCCTGTCGCAGTGTAAATTTTCCAGCGTCCTCTCGTCCATCGTTCCCCTCGGACAAAGAGAGAGAGAGAGACAAATTACCATAAATCTTTTCAACGTTTCACTCCAATTTTCTCCACGGCCACCTCGAAATTCGCGGTCCGTGCTTCATCTTCTCCCTCTCACGTAACAGAAATTAGAAATGTCGAAAACGTTACGTTTCGACTTCAAATGTAAATTTGATCATTATTAATTTATATTCCAGGTCTATTAAGTTCTATTCGAATTAAGGTTCTAAATGACGATTTAATAATTCTTGATCATAAAGCAAATGTTATATACAAAATATTTACAGTATTTTTATGATTTGTAGATGTAAATCATTTATTTATTTAAATTTACATTTACTTTTTATATATAATTTAAAATTAACAGTTTCATTACTTAAAATTTAATTAATATTAATTAAAAAGAAAATAAATTATAAAAATTTATTTATAAAAATCTTGAATTTTTATATTATATATGAAATTTGTATATTTTTTTAATTTTGAAGATTAATAGTTTTTATTTAACTTAAGATTTTTAATATTAATTAATTGACGTAGATATAAATCATTTATTTATTCAAATTTACATTTAATTTATTATTTAAAATTAACAGTTTTATCACTTGAAATTTAATTAATACCAGTGCAAAGAAATAAATTATAAAAATCTATTTATAAAAGTTTTAAATTTTTATACTATGTATAAAATTTATACGTTTTTTCAATTTTGAAGATCAATGGTTCATTTAACTGAAAACTTTCAATATCAATTAATTAATAAATATCCCACGTCAACTTTCTCCAACTAGATTGTAGATTCCACAACTATTCCAAATTCTATGATTAGCTTCGCGACCTTCGCTTGAATCGGCCACGTTTCGTAGCTCGACAGATCAAAAGGAAAATCGCGAAAATCGGTGGCTCGGCGAACGGGTGAGAAACCCCCTTTTGGTGAACGACTTTGGGTGAAAAGAGGAGCAAAGTGGCGAAAGGATCGCGATAGAAGAGCTAGAGAGAGACAGAGATGCGAAGCATGGAGGAGGGGGCGTCGCGGTCGGAGGGGCGGGAAGCTCCTGGGAGGGGATCGAAGGGGGCAGAGGAGGGGGCGAAGAGTAACAGAGCAGAGCGAAGCAAAACGGAACGGAGCGACAGAGCAGGAAAAGAGGAGGGGGCGAGACGATAGGGGTGCGGAGGCGGTTGCCGGCGTGGAGGGGAAGTTGCGTCGGTTCGAGGGCAAATCTAGTAAGCTAGGACAGAGGCTATTAATAACTGTTTGGGGTGCCGTACCTGGCCGCCGCGCGGTGCCTTCGGCGCGCGTCTAGATACGCGCGTCTCGACGACCGGCGTCTCAGTGTCGTCGCGACGACCGACGTCGTATCCGCCGCTCCAGTCGGTCCTTCCTGCGCGTTCTCTCTAACGCTTCGCCGCGGATCCGTGGATGCGTACACGCTGATACACGTATCACCGATTTCGTTTGTGTGTTGTCTTCTTTTTCTTTTCTCTTTCTTTTTTTTCTTTTGCTTCCCTCCTCGAAGACTCGATCGAAGCTCGGGCGTCGTTGTAAGATCGCGGGCCTCGCGATCGAGGTGGATCGAGGGGGACAGAGTAGTGACGAAGCGAGGCGGTTTTGGCAGACGACCAGAGTGGATCAGTGTCGTCCGAGCGATCGACCGACTCGGTATACGCGCGATCGGCCATCGTCAAGCGACAGGAGGTGATCATCGGTGGCTGTAGACTGATTGGCTCCTTGGAGTGGACGATCAGCTGATCACCGTGGTCAGCTGGAGAGAGCCAGCCTGTCGATCGTCCCCACCAATCCGGTCGCTTCGCTACCGGTTATCGTTCGCACGTTCGCATTTTTCCTAGTGGTTTGCAAGCACGCGCGCGGTAGTATCGCCGTAAGTATCTTCGTGGCGGATCGATGGTTTTTCTCAGAGCCGATCTCTATGCGCTCCGCGGAATTCGATCGTGGTTGGGATTCTCCTCTGAACGAGCTTCCGCGTCGCACGATGCAATTGGTTAATCGCGATCTCGATTAATTTCAATTCATGGTCTTTGATTAATTTTTCACTTTCGCCAGTGACAACCTCCTTTCTTTTGTAATTTCATGCACACGTGCAATGACGTCCAAGCAGAAGAAACGCGAACGCGAGTCGATTCGTTATCGACAACTACGCACTCGCCTTTGTAAATAGAAGTCTCCTGCGACACGTGCAATCCCTCCTCGCCCTTCGGAACCCGGCCCCTTCGAACCGATTCGCCTTTTCGTACGGGCAGTCCACAGACCATCAGTCGTCTTTATTTAACTCCGCGTTAGAGTCGCGTTCTAAACGATCGAGCTCTCGTGCATCGACAGAGAGCAAAAAAAAAAAAAAGAAAAAAAAAACAGAATTGCCATCGATTAATTTCGTAGTTCTGTAATCACAAATTTTCGACACGATCGAAAGAAGAACAAATTGCAAGTTGATTATTTATTAATCGGCGATTGCTCACGATCGGTTTCGCGAAGACGATGCTTTCACTTCGGAACGATATCCACCGAGTTCGTTCGTGAACTTCCCAATTTGGAAAAGCTGAGCAGCGATAGACTTGAAACTGGCAACTGGTTCGCGGACCGTAACGAGTGACCGTACGTAATAATTCGTCGTTATCTTCTTCTACGTTTGATCTCGTCGGTACGATATCGCTTACGATGGAAATTCTTCAGAAAACAAACTTCTATTGCCTTGCCTCGGTTGCCAGTTTCAATGTGCTTGAGATTAAGAAAATGTTGCAAAAAATTCTCGACATGCGCGGCTCGATCGTCTCGATTAATTTTCCAAACGATGGGAAGAAAGAATCGTTCGCGACGCGAAGAGGCGTTTCGTTTTCGTCCGGTTCATCAACCCCCCCGAGAAAATCCGGGCGAGTCGCGCGTCGACAGTCCCCTTCGCCCGCGTCCTTGCCCTCCCCTCGCTCCGTCCCTCCTCCCCCTCCTCTCCCCCTCCCCCACGCGACGCGTCACCGTGCGCCTCCTTAATGCCTTTTGATTTTCGTTCGCGTTCCAAAAATAAAGCCGGGGGCCTGTGTTGCGCGGTCTCGGGCGGGAACTCGGGTGACAAAGCGCCTTCCTTCCACCGTCTCCTCGAGTTTTCGCGAAATTTCACGCGGATGGAGAGTTTGAGAATCTGAGGATTGTAGATTCGAGAATCTAACGGTGGAGCCACTTCGTTTAATACTATTGGTGGAAATCGTTGCGATTGATCTGTCTCATTATCGCGATAGAGTCTCACGCGAACATATCTCCGACGAGATTTTTATTTCTATCGCGAGTAGTATCAAGTCGGAGTACTATTTTAATCAGATTTTTTTTTAACGCTCGAAAATAACCACCGTCTGGTGAAGAGTCACCTTAGTCGACAGAACGTACATTACGCTGATTTTGACAAAAGCGCCGTGTCTCCTCGGCAACTGAAAGAGAGAAAAGTAATCTGTCTAAAAAATCTGTCGCACGAAAGGTTGTAGATTCGAGAGTCGAAGTAGTTCGATACGAGTGATAAGATTTACGTGAGTCCCGCAATGCACGTTTCAACGTTGGAAACTACTGGTCATTTCTCGCGTAAATCGCGAACTTTTGTTTAAATTTCCACCGATAGATTTTCATTTTTGTCGCGAGACGTATCAAATTAGGGACAGATCAGATTGCTTGTATCATTTGTTTTGCCTGGATTATACTTGGAACAGAAAATATTGCAATTTCGGGACAAAAAAAGTTCGCGACGTAAGAGGTTAACCACTTGCGCTGGCAACTGATTGCGGACCATAACGAGCGACCGAACCGTACACGATAATTCGTCGCTTTCTTCTTCTTTCAACTTCTTTTAACTCGTCGATACGATATCACCGGATAGAAATTACCGAGAGGTAACAAATTCGTTGTTTGTTCTGCCTGGGTTATACTCAAATATACCTGAAACTGAGAAAATATTGCAACTTTGGAACGAAAAAAAAAGTCCTCGACGTGCGTGGCACGTCATTCAAGCGCAAGAGGTTAACATTCACGACGTCGGTGAAAAACCACCTTATCGACAGAAGGTTAAAATTATCTTTCACTCCAAGTAGAAATCAATATTGATTTTGACGAAAGTAAAAGTGAAAGAAAAAAAAGTAGTCTGTCAAAAATCTGTCGTACCAGCGTAGCTGATTGATTTGATAGTTCCAGCGTTTAATGCTGGAAGATATCGTTTTTCGTGAAATGGAGAAACGCTGCTCGAAACAATTGGAGGGTCGTTTGCCCGCGTTACGTTTGATCGTGGCACGGTAAATAAGGTAACAGGACCGATGCGACGTAGTAGCAATCTTATCTCGACTCGTTTCTCGTTCCAATTGCATCGAGCAGCGACCGGAGATCTGTAAAAGCCGGCACACAGCCACGATCGAATTCCCCGGTGAAATTGCTCGCTACCGATCGCCTACCGTAAAGTCCGTTTCATAGCCGATTCGACCACCAGATCGTTGCCATCACCGACAAAACCGTGGTCCGTTTTCCCGCAGCAGAAACCCGCCCGGAAGATCGGAGCTTCTCCACCGCCGCCAGACACCATAGTCTCCCTCGAGGAAGCCAATAAATCCTCGCGAGAGAACGCAGACAACCAAGGAGAAACCCTTTACCTCTCTAGTTTGCTCGAGCATGCTAACGAAGAGAAGACGCGACCTATAAGAGAAGAGACTTAACCTCGCCGCGCGAGAATACGAGTTGGAGGAATTGAAAATTCAAAGATTCGAGAGGAGAGAAGTTTGACAGAGTGAAAGGAACCTAACCTAACCTATAAGAGAAGAGACTCAACCTTCTCGCGCGAGAATACGAGTTGGAGGAACGATCGAGGAATTGAAAATTCAAAGATTCGAGAGGAGAGAATTGTAAAAGAGAGAAACGAACCTAACCTAACCTATAAGAGGAGAGACTCAACCTTCTCGCGCGAGAATACGAGTTGGAGGAACGATCGAAGAATTGAAAATTCAAAGATTCGAGAGGAGAGAATTGTAAAAGAGAGAAACGAACCTAACCTAACCTATAAGAGGAGAGACTCAACCTGCTCGCGCGAGAATACGAGTTGGAGGAACGATCGAAGAATTGAAAATTCAAAGATTCGAGAGGAGAGAATTGTAAAAGAGAGAAACGAACCTAACCTAACCTATAAGAGGAGAGACTCAACCTGCTCGCGCGAGAATACGAGTTGGAAGAACGATCGAAGAATTGAAAATTCAAAGATCCGAGAGGAGGGAAATTTAAACAGAGAGAGAGAGAGAGAGAGAAAGAAACTTGACCTAACCCAACCTAACCTAGAAAAAAAAGAGACCTAACCTCCTCGCGCGAGAATACGAGTTGGTAGAACGAGGAATTGAAAGTTGCAAAAATCCGAAAAGTGAGGATTTTACCAGAGAGAAAGTCTGAACCTAACCTACAAGAGACGAGACCTAACCTCCTCGCGCGAGAGTGCAAAATTGCACGAAGTACGATCGTTCGGACGAATTCGAATTCAAAGTTCCAAAGATCCGAAGGGAGAGACGGATAAATCGAGAGGTCGACCATAAGGTCGATTTGGTTGGTCGCTTGGTGAAAGGAGGAAGAATAGGAGGAGGCGAAGGTGGTGCAGATGAGGCCACGATCAATCTGCGACAGGGTGGCGGAGGAGTATTACGAGCCTGACGGTTGTTATTGCGAAAATCGGTGCTTCTGACAGCCGGACTGCAGGAGGGACAGACAGACGGTAGTGTGCCACAGCAGCCGCAGTGCTTGCGAATACTCGATGGTTCGTGTCGTTTGACGCTTGTTCCACTGAGGCCCAACCAACCCCCCCCCCTCCCCCCTCTACCTAGGTGTTCTTTCTTGTCCCTTCGCCTTGTTGCAGTCGCGTCGTCGCTTCGCGCCAGCAGTTTCGCACTCTTTATCAAGGACGCCAGCTTCTAGGCCAATTTACATTTGCGCCTCCCCCCCTCTTCTTCTCATCTCTTTATCTCGTCTCCAATTGGACGACAGTCATCTCGAACAATTCTCCAGATATTTCTCCAGCAATCAGCGGCCGTTTCTTTATCAAGCTGGATGTTTTCGTTACGGGGACATTCTTTATAATGTCGATTTTTCGTAACAAATTTACATTACGTTATATTATAATAATATATATATAATTATTAATTTATATTTATAAATTTTTTAATTCGCGCGGTCGATCATTACGATAGTTGAATCCTCGCTCGACTTTGTATACAAGTCAGTTCTGTCTGAATAGGATGTTTTTATAGACGTAGACAATTTTCGTACGTATCTTGTATTTTATGCACAGTCAATAGGCAGACACATTTGCCCTTCGAATGTCTCGACAAAAGTATCGCACGCAGCCGTTTGTCACTCGCCGCGAGTTCCTTTCGTCTGTGAAAATTCGAATTTCCTCTCATCTCTCAGCGCACGCGTAACAATTCCTCGAGAGCACGCGTCATTAGCGTAGCTCTCGGTCAACATGCAAATCCGTACCCGCGTTCAATAAGTTTTCAGGGCAGTTTTTCTTTGCCGAAGAAGGGACGTCTGAAGAATAGACGATGAGATTGCGGGTACGCGATATTGTTCTGTCGACAAATATCCCATCTTCGAGCAGGGTTTTCATCTTCTCGGCGGAAAATTCATCCCCTCTCCACCCCCTCTCTTTCACGTGGAACGCAGAAGGATGTTTACATCCCCTTGAAGCGTGAATCGCGGGATCCCTGCAGGAGAAATCGCATTTCCCTGACAAAGGGAACGCCAGTCCCCAGCGATCGTGCAATAATCGATCTCCCTCCCCTCCCCTCTTCTTCTTGCCACCACGTCAACCGGAAACGAAGATTCGGCCGCGTCACCATTCCGGAACAGCTCGAACTGCCAGACAAGGGCCTGATTTCCTCAGGATATCAGCGTGTTCTTCTTTCATCTCGTTCGCGAGTGTTGGAATAATTTCCACCAGTTTTCGACATTTTTCGTCGCGAAAGTTCTCATATATATGTATATATATATATATATATATAATTATATACGAGACTTCTCCTCGAACTTCATTTTTCTGTGTATCGCAGCTGACAGTAAAGTTCCCAGTTGAAGATTGAAACGTCTTTAGACTTTTAGAACCACTGCGACATTGTTGCATGATCTCGAGCTTAGATTGAAAGAAATCTGCACTATCCCACCTGCATGTGACACCACGATCCGCACAGCTGACAAACTCGCGGGGATCGTTTCACTCGAGAACGAGAGGCTGTAAACCACTTGCGCTGGGGACTGATTGCGGACCGTAACGAGCGACCGAATCGTGCACAATAACTCCGTCGCACTTGGTACGATACCACTAGAAATGATTGAGAAGTAATAAATTCACAGAAGCAATAGTGTTATGCTTAAATATACATAAAATTGAGAAAATATTGCAACTTTGGGACAAAGAAAGCCGTGTCATTCCAGCGTGAGTGGTTAATATTTGCTGATATTTAAAAGCGACTAATATTGAATTAAATATTAATATTAAAGAAAGATCGTGTGAATCTAAACAGAATTCGAACGAACGTAATTCAGTTGTTTTCTTACGTCCGTCGAACCTCGAAGTCGTTTATTTTTTTTTTTTTCTTCTTCTTTTTTTCCTTTTCGAGCATCGACAGCTCGCGTCTCCTTCAACCTCGAAGGGATGGGACTCTGTGGCATGACCCTCTTCGTTCTCGGTGGGCGAGAGCCGGGTAAACGCGCCGCTAATCAGCCTGCCGTCGATTTTTGCCCGCAGGATGAGTTCCATCCATTCATTGAGGCCCTCCTACCATTCGTGAAATCTTTCTCGTACACGTGGTTCAACCTACAAGCCGCCAAGAGGCGTTACTACAAGAAACACGAGAAACGGATGAGTCTCGAAGAGGAACGTCAGTGCAAGGAGGAGCTCCAGGTGAGTGGTCCCCCCCTCTTTCTAATTAATTAGACATCTTTCCGAGTAATTTGCGTCGAGCCACGAACAACGACGTTTACAGCACGTAAAAAGACGGATTCTTCCAAAAATTTTCCATCGACTTGTCTTTGTAGCCATCGAGGCACAATCTTCCAACGTAACTTGACTTTAACGACGAGCTTTTTGCGAACGATCGAAATTTTCATTCAAAATGGAACTTGTTCTCGTGCCAAAGATGTGGAGAATTGACAAACTTTAACAGATTGTTATAAATTCGACACTACACGGATGCTATTGTTCGGCAAAGAACACGCGCGGATGTTCTCTCTAGTCTCGATCCACTACCGGCTCCACTGCTCGAAACTGCAAGCTAGGTTTCTAATAATAACATTTAGTTACATCGTATGGCACAACTGTGCGTGATTAACACGTTTGAACGTGTTATGGCAACGCTAACAAGCAACACGTTACAGATCGTAATCAACAATAAATCGATCACTCGACGATCTAAAGATTACCGATTAATGATTACAAAATTGCAAAAGTTACTCGAGATTGCCGACTTATTTTAACAAATGATCAATCGACTGATTTATTTCAACGACGATCGATCGATCGATTATTACGATTACTATGGTTACATTCAGCAATTGATGGCAAGAATAATTACAAAGCACGTGATATAATTACTGTCCATTGCTCTGCATCGCGGACAGATTCGTCGAAATTGTCGAACCTTTTGAATTTTCAAATCTATCAGCTTCGAGTTTTAAACTCGTGAATATTAGGTGTGAGACGTTCGATATTCGCGTTTCGAATCGAGTCCGATGTTTACAGTGAAGAGTATAACTGTCCGACGACAGTGAAAAATCGTCGATAATTTTAACTATTGTAACGTAAGATCGCATAACGATCCACTCGTGATCTTATTTCGAAGACTTTTACCGCGAGTCGTGAGTTTATTTTCTTCGTTGGTGAATTTTCGGTTCGTGCAGCGATGGGTAGAGAAAAAGAGCGAGGATACTTTTCTCTCTCGAAAGTTATTGTGAAAGTTCGGACGTCTGTAGAAAACGTTAAAAAAAAAAAGTCTTTCTCGCGACTAGATTCACCAATGTCTCGAAGATTGAAATCTTCTCATCGCAACGACACTCGCTGTACGATTCTTTTTTTCCACCATTGCTTACCGAACCTTCGACACTAAAATTTTGAACGTTAGGCATTGAAGTTTGAAATGTCCGGACTTCCTCGAAATTCAATGAAACAGCGACCAAAAAGATCCTACAAGAGAGATCTTCAAATTGATGAACAGTGTTAAACCACATTTGTCCTAAACCTAATGGTTTTAAGAAGTTCATGGTACGTCAGTCTGTGGAAAGCAAATGGTTCCAACTATTTTATGCAACTCTCAAACGAAATTATCGTAAAATATCTCCTCAACTTATCAGGTTTAATGACAAATGTCATTTTTCACACTCTTTTACTCAGAACATTATTTTTATATTATATTATTACTTCGAATATTATTTCTATGTTATATCGTTTTTATTTTTTCCCAACTATTGCTCGGAATTTTACTTAGAGTTTAATACTCTTTCGATTATTTTTATTGTATTATTTTTTTTTTTTCAAGTTAAACTGAAACAGACAAGCGGTTCAATTCAAAACGAGGCGACCTTGAACATTTTGACACACGCGAGAAATTCCTTAAGCACCGCACAACTTTTCGTGTTTCACAGTTTTTCATTTCGCATGCACAGCGTCGTTACGCGAATCACCCTGTACGCTCGAGCAACATCGTACGTCACGGAAAAGCGGCGATAAGAATCACGCTGCTACGTCGCCTAACCTGACAAGTCGGAGGCTTGTCAAATTAAGACAATTTAGACGCTGCGAGAGAAACGAAAAAAAAAAAAAAAAAAAGAGGAAAGAAAGGAAACGGTTTAAAAACGGCTGATTCGCGGCTGAAACTCGAGCGTTGAAAGGTGGCAGTGAGAGAGAGAGTAAGAGAGAGGGGCGAGCACGCGATAACGAGTCGATGTAATACTGGAGTCGGCGATAAAAAGTCCCAGCGGCGCGGCTTTTCATCGTCCGCGGCCGAGTGTCAGCGAATCGTTTGCACGAACATGCCTCGGCCAGCCTCGGGGGCCGGTGTTCACCAGCCTGCCGCTAATTTCACGGTTAAGAATAAAAATAATGAGGTTTCGGCCTATTTCTGGCGCAGAAGCCCCCGCGCGTCCTCGTGACGCGCGCTACCGCCTCTCTCTCTCTCTCTCTCTCGCCTCTCGGATGCCACTTTATTAATAGAACGATTCAGCGCGGAACCAGGGACATTACAGCGAGGAGCGTGATCGAACAGACCGTTCCTCCGTCAATTTTCGTTCTCTCGAGCAGAGAGTTCGGTACGTGTCCTCTCGAGCCTTCGATGAATCCCGTCGATCGTCCTCGAAGAGTTCAATTAAGAGGATCCAAGGGGGGATGAAACAACGAAAGAGGGTGAAAAAAGCGGAAGGGAAATGTCGGTGAACCCCGGATATCGAACGAGGTTGGCGCGTCGGCTCGGTTCGACGAGTCATTGACATTCGAATTTTTCGGCCGGACCGCAATCTTTTCTCCCTTTTTTCTCTCTTTTTTCCCTCCCTCTCTCTCGCTCGTCGTCGTTCCCTGGTGTGGCGGCCTTCGCCACTGTCACCGCCCCCCCTCTCTCTCTCCTGCAACCCCTTTCAAACCGCCTCTCTTGGTCGACCGGTGCACCGCTAACATCCGGCTCTCTCCCTCTCTCTCTCTCTCTTTTTCTCTCGTCTATCCACCGCAATTCGTATATTCTGCCCCCGCGACGCCGTCCGATCAATATTTTAATTTCGCGATGCTGCGGTATTTAGCTGTGAGGGACGAGAAGAACGGGACGGGCCGATGCTCGTGAAAGAAGCTACAGAGGGGGGGGATCGATGGATCCGTCGACTTTCGTTGGCGAAATCGTCGGCCAACGACCATTTTTTGTTTTTTTTTTTTTTTTTTGTCCTCTGAAATCGTTAGAATTTTATATTATTCTATTTCTTCTTTATCTTCTATTATATTTATATTTTTTTTAATTATTAATAATTACTTTAATTTATATTTTAATTTAAATTCAAAGTTTTTGATAAACTCTTTTGTATTAATATTATTTATAAAAATGAGAATATTTCCTTTTCATGATCGAACGATTTTTTGTTATGAAAAATCATCATGAAAACAGATTTTTTATTTATCTACGATTATAAAATTTATTCCTATTATATTTTTTTTTGTCATTTTATAAATTTTTGATTAAATTTAATTATTTTGTTAATTTTAAATAGAATTTTTATATCAATTTGTATTAATATTAATTTTTCTTTAAAAAAATTATTTGCATGTTCAACTTCTTTTAGTAATATTTTATTAATTTATGTATATATAATTAACATTAAACAATTTTCTTTATTTATAATTATATATTCAATTATTTTATATTTTATCATAGAATTATTATCTATATATAATCCGTGCGTGTATTGTAGAGTTAGAACCCGATTACCAATGACGAGCGAATTTGGGATAAACGACGAGGTTTGGGTTAGGTTTCGTCCAGTTATCTCGAAATATCCAGTGTCCAAAGTAACACGAAGATTGAAAATGGCTGTACTCGGATTATTATATACGTTCTACGGAGAAGTTTCTACCGATTTTCACGGATTCTACGGATTTTTTTGTTAGACAGTCAATGCTTACGTACGATACGTCACTTGAACTATAATCGAAGGAACTTTCGGACAGCAGGAACACTCGTCGTCGTTATTTTCATCGGGGATCATCTTCTCGTTTCATCGCAGAGAGCTTTGAAAACATTGTCAACAAGCAATTAAATCTGCGATATTTTGTGGAGTCACGCTGTGCATTCGTGACAGTAACTGTTTCTGTTATGTTGTTTCCTCTTCGTTTATTTCCTCAACTTCGCGAACTGTAAGGAGCTGGCTTCGAGCAAGGAGCTTCCTCTCGAGCGTGTTACTCGCAACCGTGCGATACTACTGTGATGTAACAACAATCTTTTCAGACTTTAGAAAATTTCACGCAGTATCACACCTTCGTTCTCTTCAACAGAATATGAGATATTCTTTCTGTAGTTTCGTTTTTTGATGTTATATTTAAACATAACCCAAAATATAATATATTTAAATGTAACCTAGGTAAAACAAAGAATCAATTTATTATTTCTCAATAATTTCCATCCAGTGATACCGTACCGACAAGTTAAGAAGGAAAGCGTCGAATTATTGCGTACGGTTCGGTCGCTCGTTATGGTCCGCAATCAGTTGTCAGCGACGCTAGGGAGAGAAATAAAATTTAAAAAATTGATCCCTCTAAATCGTTTAAAATGTCAGCTTTAAATATAAGAACAACAGCACCGTTTATTAATAAAATAATAAAAATAATAAAAATATTTTATTAGAAATAATTAATAGAAATCATTTCTTTTGTCTCTCGCCAACGTTGAATTCGACGTGTGTCTTTTAATTTCCGCTGGGAAAGTACAGTCGGGAAAATATTTCCGCGTTTGTCCAAAAATGGCCTCCCGACGATTTGATCGCGATCGGCGGGGCACAAATTTTCGCAAGCCGCCGGTGGCGGCTTCGTGGCTGCGTGGAAGTTTTGAAAAAAGAGAGAAAAAAAAAAAAGAAGAAGAAACGAAAGCGCAGCACGCAGCCGTAGAGACTCGCGCGCGGGTCGCGTTGAATTTTACATGAAGTGCATTTAATCTGCGTCGCACGAAGCCCTGCAGGCTCGGCCGAGCCCCTCTGTACCATCGTACGGACGGGCTTTATGAAATTGTGACCCTGCTCTCTCCCGCCATAATCGACCATTCCTGCTTGCTGGTCTCTGTCGACTCGCCACTTTTTTTTTTTTTTTTTTTAATTAACTTTCCTCCGCCTTCTGGATCTTCGATCCAGATTTTTTTCTCGGGATTCTTGGACAGTTTTCCTTTGAACGTTTATTCTCATCCTTTTGTCGGGATTCTGTGTGCATCGTGAGTAGTGGCGCGTTAACCTTCTTGCGCTGGAATGACATTTTTGTCAGTTTTAAGTATATTTGAATGTGACACGGACAAAACAAATGACGAGTTCGTTGCTTCTTAATCATTTCTATCCAGCGATATCGTACAGACATGTTCGAAAGTAAAAGGAAGCGACGAATTGTTGTATACGGTTCGGTCGCTCGTTATGGTCCGCGAACCAGCTGCCAGCGCAAGGGTTTAAATCGACTACTATACTATATTATACTATACTATATATAGTATATTTATACTGTTACTATATTATATGTAACCCTGTTGGGTTACTATATTATATTATACTATACTATATATAGTATATTTATACTGTACTATACTATACTATATTATACTAGATATATGGATATACTTGGATATACTATACCACTATATTACACTATGCTATATACATAGAATATTTATACTATAGTATACTATACTATATTGATATACTTGGATATACTGCACTATACATATGGTGTATTTATACTATACTATACCTTACTATATATATATTATATTATATTATATTATATTATATTATATTATATTATATTATATTACAGTATATATTATACATATAATAGTATAGTATATACTATATATATAGCTATATATATAGTATCATATGTATAGTATAGTGTAATATCCAAGTATATCAATATATCTAGTATAATATAGTATAGTATAGTATATTCAAGTATATCCATATACTATAGTATAGTATATCCAAGTATATCCATATATGTAATACAATACAGCATAATATGGTATATACATACTATACTGTAGTATATATAACAGACGATATATATATATATATATATATATAGCATAGTATAGTTAGCTATATCCAAATATATATTTATGGTATTTCTAAATTTCCAAATTTCAAGCGATTTTTTTCAATCGCACGCCACTCGAATCAACGTGTCGCAGAGCGATTTACGTTTATAGGTTATATCCAACTTAACAGTATCTCTAAACGCTTACATAGTCGTTCGTCGAACCACGTTACTTTTAATCACACCGCCACTCGAATCAACGTGGCGTAGAGTTACTGGCGCGTGTCGCGCCATTTCATTCTATCTACTAACCTATTTACGCCGGCTGTTACTTTTTGCAAACATAACCTCGCCTCTCGTGCGAACATTATCTGACTGGTTGGATTTAGGTCAGATTTGGATCAGAGTCAAAGCTCCGCCGGGGCAACAGCGAGTTACCATCGTGGGGGAAATACATTAGTCGCCGGTACTGTGGTGGGGCGGTTTGAAATCGGCATTGGGGGCCCTCGAAACTGACGAGTTCGACGCGACACCCCGATTTTCCGCCGATTCTCCCGGAGGACGCGAGGACTCGGATGATCGATCTCGATAATCAGGCGACAACGCATCAGGGCGACCTGAAATTTTTCTTTTTTTTTTTTCCTTTTTTTCTTTTTCTCTCGAGGTAGAAAGCCGCTCGACACACAGGCCACGTACGCAGATGCTTTCGAGAAAGAGCCGGGGGCTAGGGGCAGGGAGGGGGCGGGTGGGGGAAAAACGATACACATTTCATGGCGTTCGCGGATAAAAAGCGGCGACGTGCACGACTCGTTGACATGCGGCGCTCGTCCCCGCGGAAAATTGGAATGGACGTTTCCAGAGAAGAGTGTCCTCTCTTTTCTGCCCTCCCTCTTCACCCTTTTCTAATCGCGATCTTTGAAAGCGGACCGATTCGAACAGGAACACGCACGTTCCACTCTCGGACACTTTCTCTACGTACTCTACATATTGTTCGGTCATTTCAGTCGGTTTCGAATCGTGCAAGGTCGAATCGTCGTTTCACAAGAGCTTGCCACGTCTGTTTTTCTTTAATTTATCTAATTAACGTCCGAACGAGCGTTTCCGGGGCAGTATCTTGGACAGAAGGGAACGAAAAGGAACGAAGCGACGAGGTGAAGATCAAGGACACGTGTTATGACACAGAGACGATGATACTGACATTACTTATTGCTTTCTTTTGCAACTTAATCTGTCCCTTCACTTGGTAGAAAGATCAAGTTAATTTGTTCAGATAAATGGAGAAAATCTATTTTATAGTAATTTAGTACTATATTATAGTAACTATATATATATATATTAGTACTAAATTATAGTAATTTAGTACTATCTCTTTGCATTCAGTAAAATTCTTTCATGGTAATATAAATTCATCTCCTTGTATCAAGAATGGAAAAGTAACAAGATGAAAATTCAAGAATAGTACATGATACAGAGATAAATGAGACGAAGCTACTGATGTTGTTTGCTATTCTTCCAATCCAATTTGTCCTGCAACAAAAAAGTCAATTCAATGTAATTTAAACGGAGAAAGATCTATTTTATAGTTATTCAATATTGCAATTTACCTCTTTGCTTTCATTTGCAAGAAAAAGGAAAGAGCAACAAGGACAACATTATGATGCAGAGACAAATGAGACAAAGGTACTGACGTTACTTATTATTCTTCCAACTCAGTTTACCTTTTGACAAAGAGTCAATCTAATCTGGTTTATTCAAATAAGCAGGAAGAATTCGTTTGATGATAATGCAATGTTTGTCCTCTGCATTAAGAAGAAGGAAAAAGTAACAAGAGGAAGAACGGTAGTATGATACAAAGATAAATGTGATGACAGTACTAGTATATAAGTAGTGACAATTGCAATCGATGGTAAATAATATAAGTTGAGGACAGATAAATATAATAGTTGCAATAACAGATGAAAATAATGAAGATAATTGATTAAAATGGCAAATACAGTACCCAGATGCAAGGTAGCAAGTAGTGAAGAGAAAAAAAGCACTGGATAAGGTGTTCTAGTGCGTAAAGAGGATGAATTGTACAAAGATGTCGCTGAGGTCGCTGAGAGGCTTTGCACGCCTCTCTCCCAAAGCGGCAACTTGAGTTGCAAAAGGAGTTCATTTTCCCCTCACAGTCTCGTTTTTTCCTACTCCATTTTATTCGTTTGACCAATTTGAATGGAAGACAACGGCCGAAAGAGTCGGGCAACTTTTGTTTAAACTTTGGCTTACACTTTCCAAAGTTTTTGCTTCTCTGTCGAGAAGTTTCGCTTCTGAAAATAAAAAAAAAATCTATCTTCAAGATGAAGAGAAATTTGCCGGTCGATCGTGCAGCCGGAGATCCCGACGATTCGAAGGGTCGAATTCGTTAAAAAAAAAAAAATACCGGTAGTTTCGAGTTCATTCGAAGTTTGACTGCGGCCTAATCAACAGTCCAAGAGGCGAGGCATAAATAAAGAAGAGGTGCTTTGTAGTCCGGAGCGGAGTTATCTAGATAGGGGGCGGGTGGGGGATTCGCAGCCCACGGTTGTCTATCCACGGCGGCATAATTTATAGCGCGAGGCCCCCGCGCGTGAAATAGAAAATAGCTACTTTGCAGTCCGAATTCGAGGGAAAGAGGCGGATTTGCAGTCGGCTCGCGGCGGGGGGGAGAAAAAAAACGTCGTCTAAAAATCGATCGGCGTCGAGTCGTAGTTCGGTTTGTTTCTCACGTACGTAGGGACAACGCGACGCATTCAGCGAATCGTTGCCTCGCTCCGTTCCGTGTTTGCGCCGTTAAAATCTCTCGCGGCCACGTGCAAAAGGAGGAGGAGGAGGTGCAGGTACAATTAGAATCGTGATCGATGTCCATTCTTCGGCAAACGGTGCTCTTATATAGATACATCGCGGCGAATCGCGTGACGTAAGACAGTTTCGCATTGTTCGAGAGAATCAAGACTTTCGAGGTCTCTGGCGGAGAGCGTTTGCAATTAAAAGTTTGCACGGCTCCCCCCTCCGTCGTCGATGCTGCATTAATCACCTGACGATCCGCAATTTATTTACCTAACTGAAGAGAAAAAAAAAAAAAAAAAAAGGAAAGAAAGGAGGAACACAGGATTTTCTATTAGTAATCGAGAATCAATTTGGAACGAATGCTCGAGAGAGAGAGAGAGAGTTATAGAGGGGGGGGGGGAGGTGATAGTTATTGGAATTACGAGAGCTCAGCCTGTACTGTTTACCCGAGCAGCGGCGAAACGGCCGATAATCGCGGCTCGTCGATACGCGATTAACCCCTTCGGTGAAAGGGGTCTCGTTCGACGGCGAGTGCCCTCGAAAAAGGCACGTCCCCCTCCCTCCCTCCCTCGCTCGTTCGCTCGGGGCCAGAAAAAAAGGAAATTCGCCGACCACGACGAAGAAGCAAAGAGGAGTTGGAAACGGAGGGAGCCCGTGGAGCCTGTTTCCTGTGGCGATATACACCCTTTTTCCACCGAAAAACCGAGCAAAAAGGCAAAAAAAAAAAAAAAAAAAAAAAAAAACGGGGGAAAAGAGGGAAAAAGGAGCACGAACGAACGAATGTGGGGGAGGAGGGTGGAAATTGTCAGAGGAGAAGGGTCCGAAGAGCGAAAAAAGGTAGGCAAGAAAAATTCTTGGACGGCGGGGGGCACGAGGGGGGGGGGGGGGAGCCAGAGCAAGGTCCGAGTCCGTCGTCGTTCTCTCTTAATTTCGAGACAGGCCGCAGGACGATATCGACTGCTTCAATTCCGTGGACGGGAGGAAGAACGAGAAACTGAAGGTTGGTGGAAGGGGGGGGGGGGTCGTTGCGAGAGAGGATCCTTCGAAAGACCAGCACGCGTGAGAGACAGAGAGAGACGACGACGACGACGACGAGTCGGAAACGAGGAGACAAAACGTGGCACCGAGAGTCCGAGAAACAGAGGGAACGCGAGGAGCGAGAGGGAGTGCGAGGGATTTCGAACGCGGGCGGGGGGGGGAGGGGGGGAGGGGGAGCGTGGAAGAGAGGTGGAAGGATCGTTGGGCAGACGGGGACGGAGATATTGTAGGACGCGGAGAACGTGTACGAGCGGCGCTATCACGCGAGAACAGGGCGGCAGAGAGAGAGTGATAGAGAGAAGGGGGGCGGGAGGGGAGATGGGGAGGTTGGTGGGTGCAAAATGTGCGGGGGTGCAGAGAGTGCAGCACCAACACCCGCAAGAAGTATCCTAGTACACGAGTACACACGAGCTTTTCGGTAGGTAGCCGGAGAGAAAGCGGGACGGGAGAGATAGATCGGAGCGGGCAGGAGACGAGAGGGGGGAGGGGATGGGGGTGGGTGTGGTAGTGGAGGGAAGAGAGAGGAAAACAGAGAAAGACGAAGGAGGATGAAAAGGGTTGGGATATATAGGGGCATGGCCAGGGTGGTTGGAACGAGACGAAAACGGATAAGAGAAAGAGAGAGAGAGAGAGAGAGAGAGGAGGAGGAGAGGGTGGAACGAGAGTAGTCGGCAGAGAGCGTAGACATGTAGCGCATACGCCGTCGCGACGGAGGCTGCGGCTACGCGGCGCCTACCAACCACCATCTATAATCTCTATGCGGATATCGATTTTCCACCCTGTATTTCCTAAATTTATGCAAACTAGCGGCCCCGTCCTCTACCCTCCACCCTCATCCTCCGTCTGCCCTTCGGCCCAACCGCCAACTACCCTCGTATTCTGTGTCCTATACCTTTCCCTCCTCTCTCTCTCTCTCTCTCCTCGTTCATCCTGTGAACCCACCTATGAACCCTTTCCCTCCCTCTTTGTTCCCCCTTTGTCGTTGGCTCTCTCTCTCTCTCTCTCCTTTTCGGACAGTTCTCGATGTCCGTCGGCCTCGCTCTGGCAACTACAACCCCACCTCTCTTCGTAGGTTAGCCCGGTGTCGGTTAGCTCGGTGTTGTTCGGTATGTGTGTCGGCCCCATTCATCTAACGAGCTCAAGCGGGCTATCGCATCACGATGCACCTCGCACCTCCTCGTCACGAGGAGGTGTGTATTCCAGTTTACGTTGGGAGGAGGAGGGGGGGGGGGTTCGATACACAGAGGCGTACGCCGACCCCTCTGCCCTACAACGGGCAGAGCCTGTTTTCGGGCCGCTTGTTAATGTTGGATTATGTGTTTCGGCTTTCCGGTTATTAATTATATCGTCGGCCGCGCGCCGGGGAATTGCCACACGCTCTTCCTCGATCGCCACTTCTCTTCTCTACTTCGCCAATTTTTTTTTCCTTTTTTCTTCGTACTCTCCACACACACACCCTCCCTCCCCCTTTCAGCCCACCTCACCCCTGTTGATTTTGGACAGCGGGGTTGCGGCGGCACAGAGCGAAGAGGGGCTTAATGAGGTCGATGCACATCGGCCGCTGCCGCGAATCGATGAATAAATAAATGGCGCGATGCGGGGACAGGACACGCCGGATTCTACCCTACTCTTGCCGCCGAGAGCCGAGTTTTCTTTCTTCCGAGCGTTCTTTTTCTGCTCTTGCAAGCGACAAGTCTCCAAGTTTCTTCCCAATAAAGAGATACAAGCTGACATATCTTGACATTTTCAGTGGTACAGATATTTCTACTTTTGCAGACCTTTTATAGATACGTATATTTGGAGTATTTTGTAGCCTGACTTTTGTAGAAATTTCTTCCCAAAGTATACTAATTGTAGAAACGTATCTTTACTATTGTGGAAATTTCTTCTTGTAAAGTATAATAATTGTAGAAACGTATCTTTTGTAGAAATGTCTTCCTCCAAAATATAAATTGTAGAAACTGTGTATCTTAACTTTTGCAGAAACTTCTTTTTATAAAATATAAATTGCAGAAACTGTGTCTCTTGACTTTTGTAGAAATTTCTTTCTATGAAATATAAATTGTAGAAACTGTGTATCCTAACTTTTGTAGAAATTTCTTCCTAAAGTATACTAATTGTAGAAACTGATCTTCACTATTGTGGAAATTTGTTCTTGTAAAGTATAAATTGTGGAAACGTTTCTTAACTTTTGTAGAAATTTCTTCCTACAGTATACTAATTGTAGAAACTAATCTTCACTATTGTGGAAATTTGTTCTTGTAAAGTATAAATTGTGGAAACGTTTCTCAATTTTTGTAGAAATTTCTTCCTAAAGTATACTAATTGTAGAAACTAATCTTCACTATTGTGGAAATTTGTTCTTGTAAAGTACAAATTGTGGAAACGTATCTTAACTTTTGTAGAAATTTCTTCCCAAAGTATAATAATTGTAGAAATGTACCTTTTGCAGAAATGTCTTCCTCCAAAATATAATTTGTAGAAACTGTGTATCTTAACTTTTGCAGAAATTTCTTTCTATAAAATATAAATTGCAGAAACTGTGTATCTTGACTTTTGTAGAAATTTCTTCCAGTACAGCGCAATAATTGTAGAAACGTATCTTGACTCTTGTAGAAATTTCTTTCTATAAAATAGAAATTGCAGACACTGTGTATCTTGACTTTTGTAGAAATTTCTTTCTATAAAATATAAATTGTAGATACTGTGTATCTTGACTTTTGTAGAAATTTCACCCTATAAAGTATAATAATTGTAGAAACGTATCTTGACTCTTGTGGAAATTTCTTCTTATGAAGTATAAATTGTAGAAACGTATCTTGACTCTTGTAGAAATTTCCTTCTGTAAAATATAAATTTTAGACACTGTGTATGTTGACTTTTGTAGAAATTTCTTCCCACAAAATATAGAAACCGTGTATCTTGACTCTCACAGAAATTTCTTCCCCCAAAATATAATAATTTGTATCTCGAAACTCAAGACAAACTTACGCTCTCGACTTGCGTCACTTATGACATCACTTACTACCATGATTGCTGTTCGAATGTCGACCCTACCAAAACTCGAATCGGCCTGTGTCGTAGCTAGTGGCGGTTTAATCGCGCGTGAGATTTTCTGCGAAGACAAACGATCGCGGAGAAGACGAGGCCTTCCTCCTTCTCCCCAACCCCTGGTTCGGGGCGTCGTGACGGCAGGCATATCGTTGAGACGCGAAATAATCCACTTCCGCGTTTCCCTCTCTTCTTCTCCGCGCATCTCTCACCCTTGGCGAGATTTTATTGCCGACGAGAGAGACAGAGAGCGTGTATCGCGGACGTTTGCAAGGACGTAGGAGAAGGGAGAACCCTTTCGCGCGAATATCCTCCCTCCAAGGACCAAACGACTCGAGACGCCGCGCCGCGCCGGAAACAATGGCAATAAAATTTTCGGAACGGCCTCGTTTCACCCCGACTATCGCCCGTACCGCCGCCCTCCGCGCGCGTTTTTCTCGGCGCGCGCTAGTTGCTAGCTTTATGGCCGCGGATCGCTCACACTTCCGGCGTGCAACCAGCAGGGTCAACTGTACAGCGGTCTGTTCTTTGATGTCGCCGGATTAAACTTTGCTCCGGCGACTTCCGGCTCTGCTCTTGGTAATCCCTGTTTAACCTCCAGACTAGTTCAACGTTGGAACAATTAGCGCAAATGTATCGAAATATTCTACGTGTCATTGTATTCAAATTCAAATGATAATAATTATAGGTTATTATAATATAGGTTATATTATAGGTGATAATAATTATAGGTTATGTTATAACATATAATTGTAGGTTATATTATAAGTTATGATGTAACATATAATTGTAGGTTATATTATAGGTTATGAAATAACATATAATTGTAGGTTATGATATAACATATAATTGTAGGTTATATTGTATTGTATTATATAACATATAATTGTAGGTTATATTGTATTACATTGTATAACATATAATTGTAAGTTATATTATATTATATTATATAACATATAATTGTAGGTTACATTATATTATATTATATAACATATAATTATAAGTTATATTATAGGTTATGATATAACATATAATTGTAAGTTATATTGTATTATATTATATAACATATAATTGTAGGTTATATTGTATTATATTATATAACATATAATTGTAGGTTATATTATATTATATTATTTAACATATAATTGTAGGTTATATTGTATTTTATTATATAACATATAATTGTAAGTTATATTGTATTATATTATATAACATATAATTGTAGGTTATATTGTATTATATTATATAACATATAATTGTAGGTTATATTATATTATATTATTTAACATATAATTGTAGGTTATATTATAGGTTATGAAATAACATATAATTGTAGGTTATATTATAGGTTATGAAATAACATATAATTGTAGGTTATATTGTATTATATTATATAACATATAATTATAAGTTATATTATAGGTTATGATGTAACATATAATTGTAGGTTATATTGCATTATATTATATAACATATAATTGTAGGTTACATTATATTATATTATATAACATATAATTATAAGTTATATTATAGGTTATGATATAACATATAATTGTAAGTTATATTGTATTATATTATATAACATATAATTGTAGGTTATATTGTATTATATTATATAACATATAATTGTAGGTTATATTATATTATATTATTTAACATATAATTGTAGGTTATATTATAGGTTATGAAATAACATATAATTGTAGGTTATATTATAGGTTATGAAATAACATATAATTGTAGGTTATATTGTATTATATTATATAACATATAATTATAAGTTATATTATAGGTTATGATGTAACATATAATTGTAGGTTATATTGCATTATATTATATAACATATAATTGTAGGTTACATTATATTATATTATATAACATATAATTATAAGTTATATTATAGGTTATGATATAACATATAATTGTAAGTTATATTGTATTATATTATATAACATATAATTGTAGGTTATATTGTATTATATTATATAACATATAATTGTAGGTTATATTATATTATATTATTTAACATATAATTGTAGTTATATTATAGGTTATGAAATAACATATAATTGTAGGTTATATTATAGGTTATGAAATAACATATAATTGTAGGTTATATTGTATTTTATTATATAACATATAATTGTAAGTTATATTGTATTATATTATATAACATATAATTGTAGGTTATATTGTATTATATTATATAACATATAATTGTAGGTTATATTATATTATATTATTTAACATATAATTGTAGGTTATATTATAGGTTATGAAATAACATATAATTGTAGGTTATATTATAGGTTATGAAATAACATATAATTGTAGGTTATATTGTATTATATTATATAACATATAATTGTAAGTTATATTATATAATATTATATAACATATAATTATAAGTTATATTATAGGTTATGATGTAACATATAATTGTAGGTTATATTGTATTATATTATATAACATATAATTGTAGGTTATATTATATTATATTATATAACATATAATTGTAGGTTATATTATATTATATTATATAACATATAATTATAGGTTATATTATGTAAGTTCGGCATGAAAGTATAAAGTATTCTTCAAGCAGAATCCATCATGTCGAAACTGTTTCCTAAATATTTCTCACGAACGTTTGTCGAAACAAGTAGCACAGTTTCCATCGAGAACAAGGATTTCTCACTCGAGATGTTTAATTTCTCGTTGTACGTCCACCGTTGAAAACTGTCCGGTGAAATATTTCTCAGAGTCGTTTCGTACGAAGCGAGTGCCGCATCCAGCGATTTTGCGAGCAAGTGGAGAGATACTTGGGAAGTCGGCGCGCGTGCCAGCAATCTGATTTGGCGAATTGATTGTTGGGTATACGGAACTGGGCAGATTAAGGCACGGGAGGGTGGTGAAAGAACTGCGAAATTCATCGCGGCTCGATAAGTCGATTGGATTCGTTAAGGCCGCCAACTTTGCCCCAATTCCGGCCGGTTTTTACTTTTTAAACGGGGGGTTTGATCGATATATCGGCGTGTGAATCGATAGATATTTTCTCCTTTGGGTCTCTCCTCGGTTCTTCACCGATTTTTTCTTTTTTTTTCTTTTTCTATTTCTACGACATTTTCTTTTATTCCTAACGAACTAAACTGTTTGACAAATTTTCATCGTACTTTGTGAATCATCGTCTCCGAGTTTCTCGAAGTGTCGCGGTGTTGAGTTTCATGTTTTCGAAAAAAATGGTCCACCACCGTTGCTTTCCCCATTAAAACCACAATTATCGTCCATTTATCTGCACGCGAGAGTTCTTCGGCGGCCCCCTCCGTCGAAGGGGGGGGGAGCAGAATTTACAGGGCGCCATTTTCGTGTTTCCTACCCGCTAGCTTCTTCATATTATTGCCATGGACGTCCATTAAATTAGAGTACAATCCGAGGACACCGTTGGCCATTTCCATTGTCGCGGTAACGATAAATAAAAGGGGGCTGGAGAGAGGGAGAGAGGGGGGAGGGGACGAGGGGAAAACGCGTTTCTCCTCGTTCTAAATAAATCTGTCCGCCAGTAGTATTCCCATTCAACGGCGCAAAGATACCCGCGAAAATAAACGGGTGGATCGAAGCAACCCCCCGAGGAGACTGACGCCGCCGCCTGGTGTCTGAGAAAACGAATGAATTATGCCACCGGGAGGACTATCGTCGTCGCGACCGTGCTCAGATTAGAAAAGTCTGCGTATATCAGCTCTTGGAATCGTCCTGGAGAAAATTTTCCTCCTTTTTTTCTTCTTCTTCTTTCATGGGTATGAATCTTTCGTTTGACGCCAGTTTCCCCTCTTACGATCGGGAAGATTTGGTTTCCTTTTTTTTTTTTTTTTTTTCGAATTATTATTCTGTTTCGAAAGGATGATTTCGTTTAGGCATTTAATAGTTCCCTGTTTCTTAACATGGCCATTTAAATCTTTGCTGTTTATCTTGAAAAAGTAAGAATAATATTTTTATATTGGTTCAGTAATTAACAGCTGGAAAGTAACGTTCTTCTCTGTCTGACTAAATAAGGTTAACATTTATCGAATTACGCCAAAGGGTGATTTTATTTTTCGTCGAAACAGTTCTCTGCTTCCTAAAAAAATAAAATGATTTTTTTACATATATATATATTTCTATATTAATTCAGTAGTTAGCAGCTGTTGGTAATCAAGGTCTCCTTATCTGAAAATTCTAGGTGAACTTGGCGTTTGTTTAACCTCAAAATATTTTTCGAATTACACCAGAGAACTACTTTTTCGTTTTGTTTCTCGTCGAAACGAGGAAGGATGCGTGTTTAATGGTCGTTTGCTTCCTAATAAAGTTATTTAAATATCCTTTGTCGCTTCCTACAAAAGTAAAATAATATTTTCATGTTGATTCAGTAGTTAGCAGCTGTTGGAAACCAAGGTCTCCTCATTTGACTAAATGATACCGAAAACGTTTCTTAACCTCAGATAATTAAAAATAGGAAAAAACCTAAAAATTATAAAAAATTTACAAAGTCTAGCGAGCTTATGGAAAATCTCCCGCCAAAGCAATTACGCGACAAAGAACGTAATAGCGTTCGAGCGTAATAATTCAGTAACCAGGAGTGATATACTAACAAAGGAGCAATATGAATTAAGGGAGGAGGAAGCAGAGAACTCGCTGAAAGGTGGAATGAAAAATTCAATGTTGGTTTTATATGCGAATCTCGGTGGGGACTTTCATCTCGTCCAAAGATTAATTTCATCCTTGTTCGTAACGTTCAAAGTTACTTTACATTTCCACCGTTCCTTCTTCTCCCAGTGTACGCCGGACGAGAAATTTCTTGGAAACTTATCAACAACAAATCTTCGCTCCCCGAGCGAAGTTTCCCTTAATTCTCCCTCGCGAGTGCAATCTAATATCATTCGCGAGCGCCGAGTGTAGAAAAAAAGAAACCTAACCTAACCTAACCTAACGATCCACGGTGGAGAACCCTAACCTAAACAGCCAGTTCCCAAACCGAATCGTAAACCTTGTTTCAGGGCTTGCGGCTCTTCCGCAAAGAAGCGGGCCTCTCGCAAACAAATTAAGCGCGGCATTTCGCGAGTGTCTCGAGGATACCTCGTCGTCTTGCGTGAGCTCAAAGGGGCGCGCGCGGAATGAAGCGCCCCAGGGGTTGAACGGATGGGGAGGATGAGGTTAAACTGGGGGGCGGCTTGGGACGCTCGATCCTCCAGGTAGTTGTACGTACGTATAGCACGAGGCTGTCTCGGCTCGTTTCTTTTTTTATTTTCATTTCGTCTGGCACTCGATTTGTAGAAATTTACAATGGATTGTTAATTGGTCGATCACAATTTTAAGAAGAATTTGAAGCAATTTTTGCTTTCGCTGAATTCTGTTATATGTACATACGAGCTGTTTCCTCTTTTTTTTTTTTTACTTCAATTTGTCATTACATTGTACTCAAAATCGATCGACAATGCAGTCGCGATTTTAAAAAGATTTTGAATTTTTCATTTTAGTAGATTCTACTATACATAGCTACACATATTGTATACAGGCAGTATTCAGTTGTTGTTTTCTTTTTTTTATTTTATTTGTAACTCAATTCGTCACTATATTCTACGAATACGTGACCGATCGATACATTTTGAGAAGGATCTCAATTGAATTTCGTAAATTCTATATTGCATACTGTACAACACTAAAATACAGGCTGTCTCGATCTATATATTCTACGAATAAAACCGCACAGACTTGTCAATCAATCGATCGACACATTTGCAATTTTCAGTCAATTTGTTTGTTTATAAATCCAATTTCACCATGTACGTGAATTCACGGGCAAGCATGCACTTTCTTCAGGGATGAACCACAATCGAGGGTTAATCGAACACGAAATTATTTTTTTTTCACACGAAAAATCCAGGACAAAACCGACGCGCGTACACGGTGATTTATATACAAATATAAATTGAGAATGGGAAGAGCGGCGGGAGGGGTTGTAATATTTACAACACTCTATGCGGAGGCCGGAATTGCCTATAAAGAAATCGCGGAGTCGCTTTGTTCGCGTCATAACGTAGTAACGTAAGGGGCCAGCAGCTATACGGTCGGGAAGCATGCCAAATTAATAAATATATTCCAGTCTATCCCAGCCTCTCGTTTCCCTCTCTCTTTCCCCCTTTCAGCCCCCCTCATCCTCTCCTCTATGAAGCGCGTGTAGCCATCGCCATCGAGCGTTTGGAAGCGGCCCACCTATGGGCTTCCCATAAATTCTCGATCGACGCGTATACCTCGACCTCCCCCCCCCCCTCTCATCCCACCGCGCTATCCACTTTTCCTAGCCACGGACACTCGAGCTTTTTCCTCGTCGCGCGTACACGTGCATACGAGCCACTCCGAGTCTCGTATCCTCCGGTCTCCAAATTTATGGCGCGGCTTCCGAACTAACCTTCTTCCACTATCTCGATTTATGGAACTCGAACGAGCTTTTTACTTCTCGTTTTGTCTCCCTTTTTTTTTTCTCTCTCTCTTTCTGTTTTTGAATTTCCATTTTCGAAGCTCTCCCGAGTGAAGGGTTGGTACGGGGACGTTTGAGTGGCGGATGATGGTCAGATTCTTTTTTTTTTTTTTTTTTTACAAAGTAAATAAGCTGATAGACGTTATTCTTTTACAAAGTTTAAATAAGTTTTTAGGGTCACATCTGCCTATTCTAATATATATATATCTACCTATATCTAATAATATAACTATCTACCTATGTCTAATATATATATATCTAGAGTTATTAGCGACCCTAATGGCTACCCACGAGTAATGTTTCCTTCAAATTTCATAAACACTGCCATCCAGTGACAATTTAACGTAACTAATTATAACATAACCTATATTCTGGTTAAATATAGCTGACATTTGGTGTGCTTATTGTTAAATTATATTACAGATTAACACTGTATTAACTCTTAAATGACATAAAATTTTCTTCAAATTTGATAAACGTTGCCATCTAGTGACAATACAATTTAATTATAATCTATAATCTATATTATATTAACTTACTTATAGATATATCTATATTAACTTCTTATCAACTATATTAACTTGTTATAATCTATATTCCAGTTTTTAGTGTACTTTTTGTTAAATTACATTGTAAATTAAAACTCTATTAACTCTTAAATAAAATAAAATTTTGTATAGTATCAAACAACATTACTCATGGGTACCCCTAATCCAACACCAAATGCACATGTTCATTACAACAATCAACAAATTATAAAAAGAGAAAATCCGAGCTGTTGGCTAGATTTAAGTCCAATGTCCCGTCAGAAGTGGCAGTCGAATGCAAAATTAATACATGTTCATACATGTTCAATGAAGTTAGGTAGATTGCACGTGTCACAGATACTTGATGCTTGATGTTTGTTTGCTATTAAACAGGAACGCGTCCAGTTTATGTGGCCTGTTCTTACTCTTGTCAGTGAGCTGATATTGTTTTGCTTGTAAAATAGAATTCAAGAGTCCTGAGAGATTCTCTTTCTCCGTTCTAGCGGCGGCAAAAAGTTTCCTCCTACACTTGAATCTCAGCCGGATGAGATTCTCGCGGTGGGACATATCTTTCTTTGTGACAACGAGCGGGACGAAGTTTAAGAGCTCGAGCGGACGATTGTCCGGGAGAGAGTCTCTTTCGCGCCCACTTCTCTCACCAGATTGCTCTCCTCCCTGTCTCTAAAAAGAAAAAAGAGAAAAAAACCATGAAGTTTCGCAGGGCAGAAATCAAGCCTCGCTTAACCTCTTGCGCTGGCAATTGGTTCGCGGACCATAACGAGTGACCAAACCGTACACAATAATTCGTCGCTAACCCAAACCTAACCTAAATATCTGAATGTATGAACAAACTCACTTATATCGCTTCCAAAAAAAAGAAAACAACTCAATTGTTAACATGTATCGTACATTTTGTTTTTCTAAAACAAGTCGGAAAAATTAGGTATGTACATACGTATCGAGATCAGTGGTTTAACCCTTTGCGCTGGCAACTGATTGCGAACCATAACGAGTGACCGAACCATATACAATAATTCGTCGCTAACCTAACCTAAATATTTGAATGTATGAACAAACTTATATCATTTCCAAAAAAAGAAAACAACTCAATTGTTAACATGTATCGTACATTTTGTTTTTCTAAAACAAGCCAGAAAAATTAGGTACGTACATACGTATCGAGATCAGTGGTTTAACGCTTTGCGCCGGCAACTGATTGCGGACCATAACGAGCGACCAAACCGTATACAGTAATTGGTCGCTTTCCCTTCGAACTCGTCGGTATGCTGCCACTGGATAGAAATTATTGAGAAGCAATAAATTTATTATTCGTTTTGTCTATTTTGTTTCACTTAAAACTGAGAAAATATGACAATTTCGGGACAAAAAATTCTCGACATGCGTGGCACGTCATTCCGGCGCAGGAGGTTAAGCTTCGCTTAATCGTGCAGGGATTTCCCGACGTGGCGTGAAACAAACACCGATCCGCCGCGGGCCGGCGCGGGCAGATCGATCATTTTGCAACATTTTTAGCCACGTTCGTTGGTAATGAACGAGCTCCCTGATGGAGCGGGGTGGCTCATTTGCCGGCTTAATTCCCGTGACACGCGTTACAACACGCGTGTGCGCAATTTTGATGGGATAAGCGCGCGTAAACACGCGCGGCGAACAGAGTCGCGACAGCGGCTCGAAAACGAGGCCCGGAGGCCGAAAAACCGAATCGATACGCTCGCGCACACGTGCACCGCCAGCGTTGGTGCCGTCGGTGTTTCCCCGCGAGGGTGGAATCGCTACAGATTACGCTCGCCAGTGGCTGGCCTGAATTTAACCCCTCGACGATTAAGCCCCTTTTGAACCAGCCAGTCCAAGGGACAGAGATATCTAATATTTCCATATTCGAAGAGTATTGCTTTAAGTAGGTGCGATTCTTTTGTGCTGTGGTGCCGTTTTTTAACGACGCGCGATGACTATTGCACTCGTCACAGAGTATAGCACTATAGTATTGAATTATACTATATTATATTATAGTAATTATACTATACAATTGAATTAAATTTGAGAAAAATAACGCTAGTTTTGTTTTTTTGAAAAATTAATAATTTTATTGTTTAACTTGATTAATTAATTAATATTAATCAACAATGAACGACTGAGGTGTAAAATTTGTAGCAGGGAGATGAAAATGAAAGGAACAGGGGAAAATTTACAATGGAATAAAGGGCACAAGCTTCTGTTTATGTATTTTACTAAAAATCATTCGTCAGTGAAAACACACCATTACAAATATATAAAATTTCCATGGGAAATTCTAAATTGGTCGTTTTCATCATTTTGGTAGTTCTAGTGTTATAATTATATATTAAATATATATATATATATATATATATATATATATATATATATGACATTCTCGTTCGGTCACACAACACAACAAATAGGTTAGGTGATAATCGCGTGGGACGCTTCAAATGGAACGCCCTCTACAAAGACGCCTATTGGCCGAAAGTGTCACACAAACAAGCAACATTCACGTAGCTTCAGTGTGTCAATGAGAGGGATGATGTGCCCCCTTTTCTTCCAGCTCTCAATAGCGCATCAGTGCAACGTGCAGTTTTTAACCTCTTGCGCTGGAATGACGTGCCACGCATGTTGAGAATTTTTTGTCCCAAAATTTGAATATTTCCTCAGTTTTAAGTATATTTAAATATAACGCAGGCAAAACAAATGATAAATTTATTACTTCTCAATAATTTCTATCATACCGACGAGTTCAAGAAGAAAGCGACGAATTGTTGTGTACGGTTTGGTCACTCGTTATGGTCCGCAATCGGTCAACCTCTTGCGCTAGAATGACGTGCCACGCACGTCGAGAGTTTCTTCGTCCCAAAACTTGAATATTTCCTCAGTTTTAAGTATATTTAAGTATAACGCGGGTAAAACAAATGATAAATTTATTACTTCTCAATAATTTCTATCCAGTGTAATTTCTATCATACCGACGAGTTCAAAAAGAAAGCGACGAATTGTTGTATACGGCTTGGTCACTCGTTATGGTCCGCGAATCAGTTGTCAGCGAAAAGAGACAAACCACTGATCTCGATATGTATGTACATACCTAATTTTTCCGGCTTGTTTACAAGAACGAAATGTACGGTACGTGTTAACAATTGAGTTGTTTTCTTTATTTGGAAATGATATAAGTTTGTTCATACATTTGGATATTTAGGTTAGGTTTTGGTTAGCGACGAATTATTGTATACGGTTTGGGTCACTCGTTATGGTCCGCCAAGGGGTTAAAAAAGCGACGAGCAATTTAGAAGTAAGAATTCGAAGGCAAGACACGCGCGACGGGGCAACATTCCGCGATTTCGCGACGCATAAAATTTCGGGTAGCGTGGAGTCGCCGGGCGCGGATTCGAGACACGTCGCCGCCGTGATTCAAAAGCGCGCGTGATCCACCGAATTCACGAATAATTCTACCGAATGATTCTCCCGCCGCCCTTTTTCGAGTTGCGCTACGATTTCGAAATTGCATTCGTGGCGGTCTCGAATATTTCGACGTTTCAGCATCGCGTTGATTGTCTAGTGCGATCAATTGGGCTCGAAGGACCAAATGTTAAGTCTAAGTCGAGTCAGACTCGAATCTCGCACTCGTGCAGTACTCGTAAATTGAATTCCCAGACTTTGAGTCCAATGAACTCCTTGATTCGCGAATGAACTCCTCCCCTTTGTGAAATTTGCTTATTTCTTTCTCTGTTTCAGTACTACTTCGGTAAATTTGTTTTTTGGTATTTTTAAACGTTTGGAAAATAATTTGCTGTTAAAATAAACTTGTCTGGTAAAGAAAATAGGAGAGCAATGAAAAAAGTAAATATGTGGGAAATTTATATTTATTTTTAATATTTATCTTTAATGTTTTCATTCGCGTTTTCACACATCGATGTACATATTTTGAAGGCAGACACAAAGATGGTTTGTCGGAACAATCATCGCGAAATGTCGTCAATCATTATGTGAGCATCTCGTGCAACGTTACTACTAAAATTTTATTGGCTCTTTGCTGGATTTCCAAAAAGTATTCAACAAACATCATTGTAGACCACGTAAAAGTGATATCAGCAATCAAAATCGTTTGCCTCTTTATCCCTCTGATGAGAAAAATATTTGAAAGTGAGTTTCAGCGTGTAAAAATATAAAATTCTCAAGAAAAAGAAAAACAGCTGCTGTCCTGTGCCATAAATTACGATCGTTTCTGGCCTTCGAAACGTGCGTGTGTCGTGGAAGAAGAATGAGAGAGCAGCGTGCACATGGCCTGCTGGCGACCTGAACTCGCCTCGCCGGCTGCCAGAAGATTCGCAAACCCGTAATTCGTACGTAGGGGGCTCGTAACGTTGTTGATCTGGCGTACGCCAACAACGGCCTCGCCACGTGGCTTCGCGAGCCGAACACGCGCTTTTCTTTTCCGGCGATCATGCGCCAACCGGCTCCAACCCGGCTCGAAAAATTCATCGAACCTCTTCGTCTTTGTCCCGACGATGGGTCCGACGACCTCCTGTCCCCACTCGAAATAATGTTCAAACACGTCGTTTCCCCGGAAGGCGGGATGTTTCGATTCTCATCGGAGATTTGTTATTAATACCGAAAATGGAAGCGTGACTCTTTGTTTCGTAAATTCGCAACGGGAATGTCAAAGGTCGATTTATTCGTGTTTCGCGGGATTTAAGTCTGGAATTAAAACTGTAAATTAAATTCGTACGCTCTTTCGGACGTTCGTCTCGGTTATTAATCGAGACTCTCGGTATAATATCGAAGACTCTCTGCTCTCGAAGACTACGTGTCACGAACCGAGCTCAACTGAAAAAGCCAGAAGCGCGGACGATATTTTTAAGAACGGCTTCGTCGTAAATTCTCCCAACTTTCTCGTTCCAGGAAAAATACCATTCTCTCGCTGTTTCGTGGCTACAAAACAGTTGCAAATCAGAGTACTGTCCTCTCTCGCCCGAAGTTGAACGAACTCAATAACGCAAGAGAGAGAGAGAGAGAGTATTAAATGGGGAAAAAGGCTGGAAAAATCATTCGCAGGCTCCACCGTCAATTACCACCCCGAAAGGTGACCCGACAAAAAATCGGCGGGAATCCCCCTTGGTCTGTACTCCGGGGGCTCCAATAACAATAACTTTCCGCGAGGCGAAAGTAGCCAGGCCAGGCCGCAGCAAGCCTCACGAAGGCGTCCATTATGCCGCGATATAACGCTGGTCTCGGCCGCCCCTTGCTTTCTTTTTCCCTCCCTCCTTTGGCCGTCTACTATTGCCGAAACCTAACCCCCTCCTACGTTTCGCGGTCCAGCAGGCTGCGACAATTTGCCGCATAACGATGCCTTCTTTCTTCTCGTAATTGAATCTAAATATTAAAGCCCCCGCCGGCTTTGGCGCCGCTCGCTCCTTGATTTTTCGTTCCTTAACGCGCCCAACCACCCCGCCGGCGGCGTCGGAGGCTGCCACGCTGTCTGTGGCCCCCCTCCTCTCTCTCTCTTTCCTCCCTCCTCCTCTCCCCCCCCCGCCGACCGACGTCGAAAAGTTTCGAGACCTCGCGTCCTCGTTGCCGCGGAGTATCGTTTAGAGGGTATCCTCCCGCCCGGTGAAATTACATCGTAACGCGTGTTAAAGGGCTCGGGCTCGTTGAGAAACTTGCCCCCCTTCTAAACGACCGGCTCCTGTCTTGTTTCCAGGGGGGGTTCGTTCGAATTATATATTCGACCGCCGTGGTGCAATTGCCTGGCGTTATAGCGCAGGCGAGTTTAGACGACGACGACGGTTGTTATCGAGATCGGGTTGGCCGGGCCGAAAGGGTTGAAATTCTCGTTCGTTTCAAGGGGACATTAAACACGCTCGTTCGCTAATTCGAATACGGGGGGGGATTCAGACGTCAGGACCGGGGATTAATCTCGTCATTTTATCTCGTCACCCTGAGATATTCTCGAGCATTTTATCTAAATTCGCTGCACGCACTTTCCAGTCTGGGTTAGGTTCACAGAGAAAAAGTCACAATGGGATTTCGAAGATTTCCTCCACAAAAAGAAAAACAACGGAGAGAAAGGTTTATTTAGATTAGGTTTACATTCTACAATGCAGTGTCCAATAATTTCGCAAAGCGCAAGTTCAGTACAGGCCTGGTGTCACAAGTTTATCCAGAGTCAAGGTGGTCTCGTCGTACATACTCGAAGACGAAGAAACTTTCCAAATTTTCTCCATTGAAACTTCGACAAGAAATCAGGACAAAAAGAAAAAAAAAAAAATGAAAGACAGAAACAAAAGAACGTCTTAGATCACGTTCCTAAAGACAGCAAGGCTCCGGGGAGAAAGGCGGACTAATAGAATCCAATGGAAAATAAAGAAAGAACGTCCCCGCAGCATCGATCCCCGCTGCCCACTCGATTACACAACTCCAATTAACCCCATCCGAGGAGACAGCAGCCCTTTTTCGCTCTTCTCACCCCTCCCCTCCCCTCGACTCTTCCGTGTAGCTTTCCTCTTTCGTCTCCATCCTCTCCCTCACCCACCCACCCCCCACCCTCCCCGGCCGCTGCGCTGGTCATGCTCGCGAGAATGGAGAAGACGAAAACGAGCTGACCGTCGGCCGTTAGGCTAAAAATGCAGCCTCCGCTTTATTTCCCGCGCTTGAAAATAGCCCGTGAGCCACCGCGGCTCTCGTAGTCGCTGCGACTACGGGCCGTGGTGGGGGAAACTCGCGGCGAGGAGTGGGGGAACGGCGGGACGACCGACAGCGAAGGCACAGAGCATTTTCGGAGTGGGGCTCTTGCCCCCTCCACGTCCCACCGCGGCGGGTAGGCGGCGCCGTGGGGGGAGGGGGACGCGCGCTCGCGTTCCGCACACACTCGCAACATCAGAGCCCAGAGTTCGCCAGGCCGATGCACATGGGGATTTTATACAGGGTGGTACGCACGGGTAGAGGATTCTACGTGAGAAAACGCGAGTCGACGAGGAAGAGTAAATGAAAATATTTCTTCAGTTACGGTTACGTATCTTTGAAGTTGTGTACGTATCACGATTGTTGTACCTTCTGGGAAATAATTAATTTAGAAGCTTTAAGATTAATTTGGTGCTGCTTCTTGTCGGCACTTAATGACGACGGATAGTCGAAACTTTGAAAAGTAAGTTTTCCTCGAAATGAGTTTTGTGAAAAACATCGGAAATAATCGATAATTAATTTCGACTCTTCTTAATTTTTTTATTAACAAAGAAGCTGAAAATTCACGACGAAAATTATTAATGTTCAAGTTTAGATAGCTGTTACTTTTTTTCGTTTTCCTTTCTTAAATTGATGTTTTAAATCAGCTTCGACAAATACTAGCTTGTCTCTTACAATTTCACGTGAAATTAAGAAAATTTGATAGTGTTTCGATAAAATGATAAACTGACTGCTTTGTACATTTAGTTCGAATTTCTGGCAATCGCTAATTCGATGAATTATTTTTCCAACGAAATGTAATTTTATCTTTTATGCAAGAAGTATAATTTCATCTGTTATCAAAAAATTTCTTGACACCACTTAAAAGACACCATAAATTTTCAAACTCGATTCTCACGAAAACAAATCGTCTTCTAAAAAATTTTACCCCACATAAAATAACCTCAAATTATTCTTTTCCGTCACGTTCAGAATTAGCTAAATAAGGTTGTTGCAATTATTTCCCGAAATTATCAGAGCTACTTCACAGCTCAAACCAATAGACCAAACCAAAAATTCTCGAGAGTTTTGAGAATTTTCCGTTCTCTGGATCGACCAGGTAAAAGTGATTTCGGCGACAGATAAAGGTTAGCACAGAGTAGTGGAAGGGGCAAAGTATTATGTATTACATGGACAGGAGTCCGTGGGAGGGGAGACATAAAGAGGTAGTTTTAGCAAACTTCTCTCGCGAGAAACTTTCCATTCCACTCTGGTTCCTCGGTTCGCCTTATTTCCCGGATTTCAACTTTGACTGCCTTTTCAGCCTACTTTACCAGTAGACGGAGTGTTTGGGTGAATTGTGCGGGTGGTAATTAGATGAATGGAGATTGTGAAAGCGATTCCTGAGCCGCGATAGGGCCGCCCGTAACGTTGCCGGGCTTTCCAGAACAACGGTTCAACTTCTTTCTGAAACGACTCGATTAAAAGGCTCGTTGATTGAAAATCGTTTTGTTTAAAAAAAAAAAAAAAAGAAAGAAAAGAGTCACTGTAAAACAGTTTTCACGGAAACTGTTAAAAGTCGATGAATCCTGGCCACCCGGTGTGCACCAACGTGCGTACGTTTGCTAAATTCATTCGCGAGAAGTACGACCGTAATACGTAATTTTGGTGTGCGCGAAATTCGTGGATGCGCTTTAATGCAGCACACACACACATACACACGCGCGCGCAGGGAGCACACTCGTAATTATGCACGTGGAATTTTAAAAGACCGTGTGTGCCGGGCAACGAAATTAAAAAGAGCACTGCCGCGAAAATAAAACAAAAAGAAAAAAAAACGGTAGAAAAAGAGCGAAATTGCGGAACGACTTTTGTGAACTGCCGGTTTCGCCGTTTCGTTTGCGTTTAGATTGCACAGAGGGGTCTTTGACGAGTCGCCAATTGAGTCCTCCTGGCCAGTCGTTTATCCCCGGTCGGTAAACGCGTCGATTTTCGCAGGATATCGTTTCGTACGTTTAACCTCTTGCGCTGGAATGCACGTGCCACGCGTGTCGAAAATTTCTTGTCCCAGTATCTTGCAATAGTTTCTCAATTTTAGGTATATTAAGTATAAACGTGACCTAGGCGAAACACAAATGACGAGTTTACTGCTTCTTAATAATTTCTAATATACCAACGTGTTCAGAAAGAAAGCGACGAGTTATCGTACACGATTGGGTCACACGTTACGGTCCGCGAAACAGCTGCCAGCGCAAGAGGTTAACATTTACTGCCTCTTTCCATCCAGAATTGATTTCCGATGTTTTGCCTTACTGTTGGTCCTTTGCACTCAACTGTGCCTCGTAAGGGGACGTCATACGTAAATTTACACGACAGCTACAATTTTTTATAATTGCTGACAATTATAACAAACGTAGATGCAATGTTTGTTTGCAACGACGTAAGAGCAATTTCAACAAAAATTCTTGAATTTTCTTCTTCTAATTCGAAATAATTCACGTAAACTGAACTTCTTATTGCTTCTTACAAAAGTTCATTAAAAATGAAAGTGAAGGAAGGTTTTTCAGGAGATTGAAATTTACGTACTTGATGATTGCTCTAAACCAAGTCACATATCAAAGGAACACAGGGTAAATGAAAAAGTCATTGTTCATTTTCATTTTCATTTGAGGGATGCTTTTCACACACAATACTGAGAAGAATCCATTAATTATATTTCCAGATAAAATAATAAAAAATTTAAAAACCATGTGTTTGTAAACGTTATTTTTGTTTTATATCATTCAGTGACCTGTACAATGAAATAATACAAAATTTCAGGCTATATACCATTTAATCAGAATGATTATTTCCAGATGCAACAGAATGATACTTCACTCACCATTTCATAAGTAAATTATTGGTAGATGACACAAAAAATGTTTTCGAGAGCAGAGTCAATTAGTTTCTAGACTTCTAGGGACTTTTTAACCTAGATACATATAAAGTATTGGCGGATAGGGAGATCAAAGCGAGTTTGCAATGACACACGCGTGGGCTCATGGTCTTTCGCGTCAGTGGCAGGTATGCGTCGTGTCACACCGTGTCATATACTTGCGCTGGACGAAAGCTCGCGGCAAATCCAAAATAAATCGCCGCGCCACGGCAACTGTTACGTCCGTATCTGCTTCTTTACACAAACGAACGTTTTCCAACAACTTGGTGGTTTTCTTGATGAAACGCCGACTGAAAATTTCGCCTCGAGAGAGTTCATCTCTCGAAAGTTATTGGCTTGGCCAAGGAGTAATTGCATTTTTTTCCAACAGATGGACGTACACGTGTATCTTGAGATGTAGTTAACTTCATTTTAAACCACTGATCTTGTTGTGCATGTACCCCTAGACTCCTGGACTCTCACGCCACTTTCAACAGTAAAAAATTTTGAAAAACACGAACAATACGAATTTTAAATTTACATTTCAATCGAAGTAGGTTTTTCTGAAATCTATTTTTTTAATGTAAGAAATAGTAATCGAGATGAAGAGATATCGTTGAGACAAGATCTGGTTTCATTTCACTCAAACGAAAGCTACTTGTTTTGTTACAATTCTTTATTATGTATAGTAGTCTCACTTTCAGAGAAAACATTTATGCAATAACATTTAACAGTTGAGCATGTTTTGACGAATTTGTGACGATATTGCACACCAACGACTATGTTATTATAAATAGCCTTGACGCGACTTTTTTCAAAATTGGACCTGTATCACTTTCAAAAAGACAAAAAAAAAAACAAAAAAAAATTGAATCGTTTGTTTCAAATTGGTAAATTGAAAAGGAACATTTTCGTCACATTTTGACGCACTATTTCTGAAAAGAAAAAAAAAACAATAAATGTTTTGTTTTTAATATAAGCTCACTAAAAATTATCTAACGTGTATAGTGAAGATGCCTCCAAACTACTAACTAGTATAAAAATTGCTTTGCCAAAATGGCCAATATATTGTCAAATGAAGTTTTCATTTCTCATACTGAATAGTATCAAATTTGCTTTGCTAAAATGGCCAATATATCGCCAAACAAAGTTTTTATTCCTCATGCTGACTAGTATCAAAATTGCTTTGCTAAAATGGCCAATATATCGTCAGACAAAGTTTTTCTTTCTCATACTGACTAGTATCAAAATTGCTTTGCTAAAGTGGTCAATATTTTGTGAAACAAAGTTTTTATTTCTCACACTGATTAATATCAAATTATCGACTAGTATCAAAATTGTTTTGCTAAAATGGCCAATATATTGTCAAACAAAGTTTTTCTTTCTCATACTGACTAGTATTAAAATTACTTTGCTAAAATGGTCAATATATCGTCAAACAAAGTTTTTCTTTCTCATACTGACTAGTATTAAAATTACTTTGCTAAAATGGTCAATATATCATCAAACAAAGTTTTTATTTCTCATACTGACTGGTACCAAATTCCCGAGTAGTATCAAAATTGCTTTGCTAAAATGGCCAACATATTTTTATTTCTCCTTAAAACTTCGTCGCAAACAAAAAAACGGAAAACGCAGTTTCTTCCTAACCAACCTAATACCCAATCGAAAAATATTCGCAAAAGAATTGCCAATTCTGCATTTAATCATTCAGCGACGATCTTCCGATCCGTGTTTACAGCGTTTCGAATCAATCGAGCCCGAGTCGTTTCGTTAACAATACCCAACGTCGTATTGTAAAAGCGATAGTCGACAACGGTGTCCTTAAAAAATTGACAGGAGAAGGACAAAATGGTGGACGCTGTGGGGGGGGGGGAGGGTTAGAAGAAAATGGCGCGTCGATGCGGAAAACGCGGCAACCTGTTTCCGTTTTCTTGGTCCGGTCCTTGGGAGGGCCACTGGTCGCTTGGGGGGGGGGAGGGGGGGGCGGATAGAAGGACTCGCGGCGAGACGTAAAACGGAAATAGAAACGGCTGAGAGCATCGATGCTCTCTTCCGCGTTCCAACAATCCCGCGGAACCCAACTTCTACCACCGTGTCTCTTCTCTCTTTCTCTCTCCCCCCCCTCTTTCGGTTCCCCTTTCCGCCTCCTTCGGGCTTTGTTTCTCGTTGATATTGCGATTGAGGCACCCTTACTTCCTCGGGATTACCTCTGGCTGGCTGGCTGGCCCCCTTTTCAAGTCCACCTCTGCGCGCCACTTCCGTTTCCGCGTGTCCCGCTCCCACATTCCGCGGATGTTTGCGCCCGGAATAGCTGCCGCTTTTGTGAATCTCCCGATCGTTCTTTCTTTCTTTCTTCCTTCCCTCTCCCACGCGAACGCTCGGGTTATTGTCTGGAGGAATCTGACCTGCGTCATGATCTTCGTCTCGAAGTTTCTGCGAGAATTGCGATTGGAGAGTGTTCGATCGCGTTAGAAACTCGACCGAGGACAGGAGGATCTCGAAGGTGAACTGGAGGAAAGTCCTCACGACGACGTGTCCTCCCAGGAGCGAGAAGGTTTCCGAGAAAAGGGAGGCGGCGAATGGCGTTTCAGGACGAGCTGTTTCGAATTGTCGAGTACGAGCAGGGTCGTTCCGTTTGGAAATAATCACGCGGAACGCCGACGAGCCGGTCGGAGTCGGGGGCGGTCCCTCTCGGCCTCTCCTCCTTCACGGTATTTACGTTCAATTTCACTGTGAGTCTAATGTAACGAGGGCTCGTTGGCTCTCGAAGTGAGACGAATTCGATTGCTCCGGCCCAGGCTGGATAGGGGGCGGCCCGAGGATCGAACGAGTCGTACGTGAATGTCTTACAGAGAAAAAGAGAGAGAGAGAAAAAGAGGAGCATAAAAATGAACCCGCTTCACCGAGATTTATTTACCCGAGGAGACTTACGACTTTTATTCAATACCTGACTCGTCGAACCTCGAAGAAATTCCACCGGCGATTGCGATCGGCGAGGTAATACGTCGGTGAGATTGTTCCTTACGTGTCTCGGAAGATTATGTCGACACGCAGCACCGAGTATTTGAGATAGAACTCTCTCTCTCTCCCCTCCCCCCTCTCTATCTCTCTAGCGTAGCATAGATAGTTTTTTGATCGAGGTTGGTACCACTTCGTTGAATGGTTCATTCTATTTTCTATTCCAAACAATTCATATACACAAATGAAAGTAAAAGAACCGGAAAATACGGTATATCGATATATCCAATCAAATGTATATGTGTATATTATAGATTACGAGTTATGGTTATAGGAGTAGATTATATTATAGTATTATACAGATTATAGTATTTATTGAAAGTTTTACGATGCAAAAATGAGGACAATGCGTGTAGTACATGCATACAAAAAAATCAAAATCAAAATGTGTATTATAGATTGTAAGTTTAGGTTATAATTGTAGGCTATGAATAGGTTTTATTATGATATATAGGTTATGAATAGGTTTTATTTTGATATACAGGTTATGAATAAGTTTTATTATGATTATAGGTTATGAACAGGTTTTATTATGATATACAGGTTATGAATAGGTTTTATTATGATATGTAGGTTATGAATAGATTTTATTATGATATAAAGGTTATGAATAAGTTTTATTATGATATACAGGTTATGAATAAGTTTTATTATGATTATAGGTTATGAACAGGTTTTATTATGATATACAGGTTATGAATAGGTTTCATTATGATATATAGGTTATGAACAGGTTTTATTATGATATACAGGCTATGAATAGGTTTTATTATGATATGTAGGTTATGAATAGGTTTCATTATGATATATAGGTTATGAATAGGTTTTATTATGATATACAGGTTATGAATAAAGTTTTATTATGATTATAGGTTATGAATAGGTTTTATTATGATTGTAGGTTATAAATAAGTTTTATTATGATTATAGGTTACGAATAGATGCATTCATGAAAAGTTTGAGGGCGCAAAAATGCACACAATGAACGTAACATGCAAAAATATATAAAATATCTGAAAAAGAATATTGTGCAAGTTACGTGAATCACCCTGTATATGTACATATATTTCGTTCTCTGTATGTACACGTACGTGAAAGCAACGAAGATTGTAATTGTATGAATTATGTCAACGATAAATATGTCGTCAATAGTTTGAAATTGTAAAAATTCGAACGCGTGTGAAAATGTTGAAAAATCTTTCTCGTGACTAGATCTATTCGTCACTTTGAAGATCAAAGATCTCTTAAAACTTGTCGTAGGATCTTTTTGGTCGCTATTTCATTGAATTTTGAAGAAATCCGGACATTTCAAATTTCAATACCTAACGTTCAAATTTTCGTGTTCAAGGTTCGGTAAGAAATGGTGGAAAAAAAGAATCGTACAGCGAGTGTCGTTGCGATGAGAAAATTTCAATCTTCGAGACATTGGTGAATCTAGTCGCGAGAAAGACTTTTTTTTTTTAACGTTTTCTACAGACGTCTGAACTTTCACAATAACTTTCGAGAGAAAAAAGTATCCTCACTCTTTTTTCTCTACCCATCGCTGCACTATGTAAATTCACCTTCGAAGAAAATAAACTCACGACTCGTGGTAGAAGTCTTCGAAATAAGATCACGGGTGGATCGTTATGCGATCTTACGTTGTAATAGTTAAAATTATCGACGATTTTTCACTGTCGTCGGACAGTTATACTCTTCACTGTAAACATCGGACTCGATTCGAAACGCGAATATCGAACGTCTCACACCTAATTCGCGAGTTTAAAACTCGAAGCTGATAGATTTGAAAATTCAAAAGGTTCGACAATTTCGACGAATCTGTCCGCGATGCAGAGCAATGGACAGTAATTATATCACGTGCTTTGTAATTATTCTTGCCATCAATTGCTAAATGTAACCATAGTAATCGTAATAATCGATCGATCAATCGTCGTTGAAATAAATCAGTCGATTGATCATTTGTTAAAATAAGTCGGCAATCTTGAGCAACTTTTGCAATTTTGTAATCATTAATCGGTAATCTTTAGATCGTCGAGTGATCGATTTACAGTTGATTACGATCTGCAACGTGTTACTTGTTAGCGTTGCCATAACACGTTCAAACGTGTTAATCACGCACAGTTGTGCCATACGATGTAACTAAATGTTATTATTAGAAACCTAGCTTGCAGGTTCGAGCAGTGGACCCGGTAGTGGATCGAGACTAGAGAGAACATCCGCGCGTGTTCTTTGCCGAACAATAGCATCCGTATTGAAAATCCAAACGATTCGACAAGTTTTAATGTCAAAGAACGGTTGGAATAGCCACCGCGTGAACGAGGTAAACTGCCGCGCCTAGACGCGCATACGTGCATACCCATGTCACGGATACACCGTGGCCCTCCTTCACACTCGGCATACTTGATCGGGTTTATGCAGGATGCACCGTAAACCGCGCGGCCTCTTCTCGGGTCTCTCTCCCACAGTTGGAGCCACTGCGTGCCCGCGTCACATTTCTCCGCGCCGGGCAGACACTCTGCCCGGCGGAGACGTGCTTGAAATTTTTCCGCCTGTGCGCGAGAAAACGCGCCTCGCGCTCGCGCGACCGCCGCTGGACTGGTATTAAGGACGCGGGCTGAAGAACTAGGAAATGTCGGGTTGCTGTCCCCAAACGCGTTTATGTAAATCAGCAACCGGTTGATCAGACCATCGGGCTAACGGTGCTCGCATTCGAATTCGCTCTTTGCGAATTGTAACGCACTGAATTGTAGAGATTGAATCGGATCGAGTCGCAGAGGATGTGCTCGAAGCATTTTTAGCTAATGATAGGTAGTAGGAGTTATTGAGCATGGAACTTGGGTGACTGGAACGATAATGTTGATTTCAAAATGGTAGTGGAAATGGCGTTGAAACAATTCTAAAAACGGATTGAGAACGCGTGTTCTGAGAGTAAAGGTCCATCCTTTTTTTTTTTTTTGCGAGGACGAGGAGCTTTGAGAATCTGTTGTGCTTTGAAATTGGAATAAAGATAAATTCGGAGCATTTTGTTTCTTTTTTTTTTTTTGATGGCTAACTTGTAAAAGAAATGATTAAAATTATTGAAATTATTAAGTTTGAAACTTGGGTAATTGAAACGATAACTGCTTAGATTGTTAATTTTGAGAATTTCGACTGATCTCGAGATTGTTCAGAGCGCAAACCTTGATTTTAAAAATCAAGGCCGGGAACGCATGTTTGACTATCGGTTTTGAGGTTAGGATAGAAATTTTGACAAACTCGGATTTTTCAACAGTTCTTGTTCGGTAAGAGGAATTATTAAAAGTATTTCTACCCCAAACCTAACCTAAACCAATCAAGAGTATTTTATTTCATTTTGAGAACGTGCACTTGCGTCCATAATTATTTTTAAGCTACGACAAAAGTAGAGTAACTGTACAATCGAAATAAATTATATTAATGGAACGACAAAATTTTCTAGCAGTCATACTTTATTTTAAATATTTGTTCCATCAGAAATTATGTATGTATAATTACAATTGATAGCAATTCTTTCTTTCTTTCTTTGTCTCGAAGTATTCTTCGTCTTACCTGTACTTTACTTCAACCACTTGCGCTGGCAACTGATTGCGGACCATAACGAGTGACCAAACCGTATACAATACAATTCGTCGCTTTCTTTTTCTTTTGAACTCGCCGGTATCACATCACTGGATAGAAATTATTGAGAAGTAACAAATTCATCGCTTGTTTTGCCTGGGTTATGCTTAAATATACTTAAAACTGAGAAAATATTGCAACTTTGTGACAAAAAATTCTCGACGTAAGAGGTTAACCACTTGCGCTGGCAACTGATTGCGGACCATAACGAGTGACCGAACCGTACACAATAAATCGTCGGTATGATATATCGCTGTAGGTAGAAATTATTAAGAAGCAACAAATTTATTATTTATTTTGCCTGGGTTATGCTTAAATATACTTAAAACTGAGAAAATATTGCAACTTTGTGACAAAAAATTCTCGACGTAAGAGGTTAACCACTTGCGCTGGCAACTGATTGCGGACCATAACGAGTGACCGAACCGTACACAATAAATCGTCGGTATGATATATCGCTGTAAGTAGAAATTATTAAGAAGCAACAAATTTATTATTTGTTTTGCCTGGGTTATGCTTAAATATACTTAAAACTGAGAAAATATTGCAACTTTGTGATAAAAAATTCTCGACGTAAGAGGTTAACCACTTGCGCTGGCAATTGATTGCGGACCGTAACGAGTGACCAAACCGTATACAATACAATTCGTCGCTTTCTTTTCCTTTTGAACTCGCCGGTATGACATCGCTGGATAGAAATTACTGAGAAGTAACAAATTCATTGCTTGTTTTGCCTGGATTGTACTTCAATATACTTAAAACTGTGGAGATATTGCAATTTTGGGGACACAAAGTTCTCGACGTGCGTGGCACGCCAGCGCAAGAGGTTAACAGCAAATGGAAGTTTTTTTTTCTTTCAACTCACACGAGTATACTTAACCTCGTTAAACAAGAAAAGAAAATCCATCTCTTCACGACGATGCTCGCATAGTTGACACAAACATCGACAAGGTTAGAAAGCTCGAAACTGAAGATTGGAATAGTCGTTGGAAGCTTCAATGTAATTGTCGAGACTGTGAATTTTCGAAAAGTTAAAGTCGACAGAAACACGGGAGGAGCTCGATTCCGAAGAAAATCGTTTGGGGGGCGCGTGTCTCGATGCGCGTCTTCGCAGCGGTTTCCACGTTGCTCGCGGAAAAGTATCAAAGCTCGCACGTGCGTGGCAGAAAGGGGCTAGGCGGGATAGATCGACGTGGTCGTCGCCGCGTTCGATGCATTCCGCGCGCTTTCCACGCGCATTTCTCAGGGACCTTATGCACCCGCGGGCATTTGCTATTCCAGCGGGGGCCGCGTGGCCGTGAGGTGAATAACTGACGCCGTAGGAGCCTCTGGGGCAGGTCGACGCGAGCTATGCCCTCCGAACGCGACGCGACTCTGCCTCTCGCAGATTTCCACGCTGACTGAAAAACGAGCCTGCCCTAGCCTCGTGCGCGCTCCCTGGAATTTTATTATTTCGCTATACACCAACGGAGAGAGAGAGAGAGAGAGAGAGAGAGAGAGAGAGAGAGAGAGAATTTTCATTCTGTTGCGTTTGATCTGCTTGATTTATGTTGGTCATCGGTGTCCCCGTCTCGGGGGAATTTTCAGTAGTCGACTGTTGAAAAGCCATAATTCGTAAAATTCGCATTCTCGTTGCATTTCCCTTTCCCAAATCTGTATTTCGGGCCGACATTTTTGACGTTGAGTAGAAATTGTTCGTTGAAAAGCAAATAAATAAAATGATTGGATCGTGAAGGGGGGCGGGGGGAGGAAGAGAAATTGGAAATTAAAATGGCGAAGGACGAGGACGCGCGCCTCGCGACTCGAGGAAGGTCAAGATATGAGAAGGGGACGTGATCCCGCATATCGTTCCCGGCGAATAGTTTGAGGTCAGCCGTTGCTCTGGTCTCGAGCCATCGGACAGCAGTTTGTAAACTGGCGGAACTTTCCAGATCAACAGCTGCCCGCGGTGTATCGATGTACAACTTCTCTCTCGAATATGCTCTCTCGAGCCGTGGGTTGACAACTGTACGCTAGTGCTGCAACGTACGTTTGCTTTTCTCACTTGTGTGTCGAAGACGTGACACGGAGACAAGAGGAGAAGAAAAAGAGAAAGGAGGGAGACATTTTGCCAAGAGTTTGAACGATAGCCACGAGCGGCGGTGGAGCTGTTTGCTTGCCCTTTCTACTTTTCCAAACAAGAAATATAAAATAATAGTAGCCGATCTAAACTCGGGGATTAGAACGATTAGATACGTTTCGAGGCATTTGGATTTCTAAAAGTTACTTGGGGATTTCTCGAGAAATAAATTGAAGTTGGAACACAGTATGCGAATTGGCACCGAATGGAAGAGAGAGGATCAGGCATCAATATCTGTATCATATACAGGGTGATTCACGTAACGTGCAACATCTGAGAAAATAACTTTTGAATCACGCGTCTAACGAAAAATTTGTTGAACCACAAAAGTCGTATAGTTTTCAAAGATGCAAAATATGGGGTATCAATATTTTGTGTGTGTCGTGGGATTTCAACATGAAGGCTCTAATGTTTTCATTCTCGAAACAAATTGTCGTCAAATATCTCCTTTAAACCGTTAGGTTTAGGACCAATGTAGCTTGACACTTTTTTTTTTACTTGAAGTTTAACATTCTTTCGATTTACGACGAAAAAAAAAAAAAAATAAAATAAAATAAAAATGAAAATTTCGTAACCCACCAAAAAATTGAAACCTTGTAAATATTTCTCCTTCCTTAAAACCATAATACGACTTTTCTATCAAACAACTTTTTCATTGGACGCGCAACGTAAAAGTCAATTTTAAGTGTGCGAGTTACGTGAATCATCCTGTATATCGTTCGTTCTGTGTACGCAAGACAAGTGTCACGTTTCACGTGTAAAATGACGTAGAGGGGGGGGAGTAGTCTCAATTCCAAGAATTGGTGGGGACAGCGACGCTTAAGCGAGGACTACACTGTGTATTCAAACGAGGGGGGGGTGGATTTTTCTGGATTGCAGAACGAGAAGCTGGAGGTGAAACAGAAATGGGCCTCGCGGCTTTTAGGCAAGTTACGAAAGGATATCACGCAGGAGTACAGGGAGGACTTCGTGCTGAGCATCACGGGGAAGAGGCCGGCCATGTGCGTGCTGAGTAATCCCGACCAGAAGGGTAAAATGCGTCGCATCGACTGTCTGCGTCAAGCCGATAAGGTAGGTCCCGCCATTTCCTTCTCGATCCACTTGCCACTCACAAACTAATTTCGGTAGAACCCTCCGTAACGCGGATTTCGCAAAACGAAATGCGTGACGAAGTACAGAACATGTAAAATACAATTGCGACGAATAAAAAAAATTATGATAAACGAATGAACACCTTTTCGAACTAACACGACTAACCTTGTATTAATTAAATAATCTGTTGTCACTCGATTAATCTGTAATAAAAGTATCTGATAGTATCCAAAAACTCGATTATTCGATTCAACAGAGAAAAAAAAAGAAAGAAAGAAAAAAAATTGTTGTAACAGACCGAGAGAGTTGGATTGATCTCGGTGGGGCCCCCGGTGGTGTCGCTGCGTCCGAGGCAGAGCCAATAACCGTTGGTCCTTGTCGTTATGTCGCACAGGTATGGAGGTTGGACCTGGTAATGGTGATCCTGTTCAAGGCAATTCCGTTGGAGTCGACGGACGGGGAACGGCTGGAGAAGACTGCGGAATGTGCTCAGCCGGGCCTCTGCGTCAACCCCTATCACATCAACGTCTCCGTCCGGGAACTCGATCTCTACCTCGCCAATTTTATCACCAGCCACGGTAAGAGATCGCCCATAGTTATAACCAAGTTCGATCGCAACCAGACAAACCCCCTTGTCTCCAATCACGAGAGAAAGAAAGAGAGAGTTCCCAACATCTGGATTCCCGAAATCTGTTGTCCGGAAATTTCACCTCAATTCTCTCTCTCTCTCTCTCTCGTTTGAGTCGTTCGACAACCACGGTCAATTATCGCAAACCATTTCAACCGAAACAATCGTCGACAGACACTAATCTCCCTTCCAAACGATCTAAACGATCCGCCTAATCGCTGCTGACTCCGTTCCTGATCCCGCCAGGAGCCCAAAGAGAGACAGAGGGAAAGAGGGACGGTCTGGTCTCGAGCGTGCCACGTTCATTCGCTCGCGCATCCGTCCATTCAAAGTGTCCAGCCGACTCTCGGCTTCGAGTCAATGTTTCTTGGAACGGTCGGCCAAATTTCAATGGCCCCCCATGCGAGCCAGTGACCGGTGGCGCGCGAGCTCGTTTCCCAAACGTAGGAAAAGTCCGATTCACAACCGAGATTGGTCGTACTTTACGCCAAGGATCCGGATCTTCGACTCCTAGCGGTCGATCTTGCTCGCGGCATCCGGCCGTTTCGCGTTCCCCACGGGGCCGACGAATTTAACCTCGTGGATTCCAGAACGCGGATTCTACGACCTACGAGCGACAGGCAGGAGAAACGCGGATGTTTGGAAGATTCTGAAGGAAGAGATCCAGTGGACTGGAAGGATTTTGGGGATGTTTCAAGAGTCGAGTGTGACTCGCGGGGCAGCTAAAATTCGCGACAGATCTCGAGGCTCGCGCAACTCCGAGTGTTTAATACTTCCTTGAAAGAGGGGAACTTGGAATTCACCGAATCTGCCTCGATATCCTCGACTCTCTCTCTCTCTCTCTCTCTCTGAAAATTTGGAAAATTCCCGAGATCCAAGATCCCGTTTTGCAACCCAGCGCGGAGGAAGGCTTACGCGCGGCCACCGTTTGATCGACGTGCTGTTTCGATCGATCAGCTGGCAGGAGGGCCGGGACTGGCGCCCGTTCGCGCGCCTCTTTCATTCCGGTTTCATCGAACTCACTGACTCAGCCGGGAAACACGTAATTTCCGCGCGTTACGCGCGTAAGCGTCCTGGCAGAGCCCCCTGTGGCTCGCACGCGCGTCCCCCACCCCCCGGCCGTCGTTCTTCCTTTTCGCCAGGCACCGCGAAACCTGTGTGGCGCGCGCGACACACAAACACGCGCCTTGGCAGCCGACTTTCTACTGTTTACAGCCGCGGTTGACGCAAAAATTGGCCCGGGCCTACCACCGCGCAGCCACCTACGAGAACGAGAGGAAAAAAAAAAAAAACGCTCGGCTGCCAAGACATGGGGTAGGTTAGGCACTCTCCAGACTGTTCGTCGCCTAACCGTCTTCGTCGTTCCTCCTTCTGGACGCTCTTCCCTTCCCTACCACTCTTTTCCCCCCGGATGTGCTAGAAATTTTAACCTCTTGCGTTGGAATGACGTGCCACGCACGTCGAGAATTTTTTGTACCAAAATTGCAATATTTCCTCAGTTTTATGTATATTTAAGTATAATCCAGACAAAACTAAATAATAGATTTGTTACTTCTCAATAATTTCGATCCAGCGATGTCATACCGACGAGTTCAAAAGAAAAAGAAAGCGACGAATTATTGTAGACGGTTTTGGTCGCTCGTTATGGTCCGCAATCAGTTGCCAGCGCAAGCGGTTAATCCGCTACTCCTCCCTCGTCAAAATCGGCTCTGCCCTTCCGCTTGCGATCTTTTTCTTTTCCGACGAGGGCCCATTAATATCTTCCTTTCCTCTTTTTAACGAAATTTTAACTTTTCAAAACGAAGGGAAAACCTAACCTCAAACTTTCAAGGGATTGGCAATTGTAGCCAGCCTTTTCCGAATTACGACAGACTATGAAAGATTTTTTGTCACAATAATTTCTCATCGTATAAATATTCCACCGTCGAAAACCTACAGACACAACTGTTAACCTCTTAAAAGTTTGAGGTTAGATTACCAAGGTTTGAAAAATCAAAGTCAGCTAGAACTACCAAACCTAACCCAAACCGAGCAAAATGATCAATTTGTGATTTTTGTTGGATATCTTACAAATGTGAAACAGCGTATTTTCAGAGATTTGAATAATTTTTCGTAAAATAGAAACTTTCGTGGAAATTGTACGCTTTCATTGCCGATAGTGTCGAAACGAAACATTCTAGGCCAAAACATTCATTGTCGTCAAACGTTGCCAGAAATGTTCAAAGCAGATTCTATTTCAAAACAAATTGACTGACTCGGAAAATGATTCGATCAATGTGTACACTTTTGGCGAGGGGTGGGGCGTCCCGGCGGAGCGAAAGAGGTTATGTTTTTCGAAGGTTGACAAGCACCTCCGATTTAGGATTCGAAAAACGCGCGTCGTGATATAGGACCGGGTCGATTCTGGGTCGCTCGTTCTATAAATGACATCGATATGTGCTTGCAACTAGAACTTAATTCAATGTTTCCGTCTATATATATCCTACGTGCAACGCGAGAGCTTCGTTTAAGCGTGTCCACTTTGTTGATCGATTTCCATGAGACTGAATCGCGACGAGCGATGTGCATGCATTCGTACTGTGCCGTAGTTCAATTGTTATTCACATTTTCTTCCTTCTGAACATTTTTGGCCATTAATTTTTCAAACGAATCTAACCTCAAATTTTCAACAATTATAGCCGTGTCTCTTCCAAATTGCGACAGATTAAGAAAGATTTTTTTATTATAATAACTTCTCGTCTAAAGCTCGTATTATGTATGTCCAAATGATTCGTGATTTTCGTTAGATATATTTATAGACGTAAAACAGTCTATTTTTGGAGATTTTATAAAATACATAAGTAAAAGCTTGCATGTTCTACGTTGTACGCAGTTTTTTCACAGTTTTTCAATGGTGGCAACTATCATCGAACCTAACCTAAACCCAACGCATGTTTATTAGATTCAAATAGAGTTTCTCTAAACGAAAAATCGAAATGTTAAGTGTCTTTATCTCATGCGTGTTCCATGAGGTTGTCACCTGTGTTGTTGATCGTTGATTTTTTCGTTTCAATTTCTCCGCGTTGCAGACGACTCTGTGTCTGCAAAGAGGGAAAATTTCCCGAGGAGCGATAGGCGAGAAGAACAGAGGCGCGACGAACGATCAACCTAACCTAATAAAAATTCCCGGCCTTCTGTAAATATACGTGGCAACACAATAATATAAACTTGCCGACGCGTGGCGTGGCGTGGATACCGAGGGCTTCTTCGCTACTTGGGACCCCTTTCGGATTAATCCGCCGCGTCGACGTACATATGCTAAAAGTAGACACTTGCTCCGTTCGTTTCGACTGACCTAATAGACTCACGTATTATTACCGAAGGAAAGTAAAGTAACTGGCCATCCCGTGGCAGAAGTGAGAGGTGAACCAAAGACGCCAAACGTTTCGATTTCCACTTGGCGTATCTTCGTTGCGATCGAGCCGCGATCGAACGATCTCGTTCGAACCGTGGTAAAAGTCGAGCATCAGCTGGTTACTCGAGATTATGGCGGACGATTACCTCGACGATGGCCGACTCGATGGTAGTTAATTGGTCACGTTGGCGGGAGATAGTTTCGAAAGTTGATAAGAGATGGCCGGAGGGAAGGGTTTTCAATTAGGTCGATCTTGATTGGTCCGAGGATGAGCAAGTTATCTTTGGAATGGTCCTCGTGTTTTATTTGCGGGGAGCTGGATGAAAGAAACACCAAGCGGAATCCCCCGTTCTTTTTCGTTCTCGAGGCGAAACTCGTTCTCCGTCTTCCGTCCAAAGAAAATTTTGACCTTAGCGAAATCCGCGAGAACCGAGGTAGAGATTGAGCTTTGATGTTGTTGAAATTTCGTCAAAGTCGATAGGATCGATCGTGGGAAGATGAAATTTTAGGTTAAGTAAGAAATTTTTACGAGAGAAAATGAAATTTTAGGTTAGATTTAGGACGAAGGGAGATCGTTCAAAGTCGAAACTGAAATTTTAGGTTGGGCAAGAGATTTTAGGAGAGAAAATGAAATTTTAGGTTAGGCTTAGGACGAAGGGAGATGGTTCAAAGTCGAAACTGAAATTTTAAGTTCGATAAGAAATTTTAGGAGAGGAAATGAAATTTTAGGTTAGGCTTAAGACGAAGGGAGATCGTTCAAAGTCGAAACTGAAATTTCAGGTTGGGCAAGAGATTTTAGGAGAGAAAATGAAATTTTAGGTTAGGCTTAGGACGAAGGGATAACGTTCTCGTCTTCCATCCAAAGAAAACTTTGACCCCAGCGAAATCCGCGAAGACCAAGGTTAGAAATCGAACGTCGAAATTGTTCAAACTTCATCAAAGTCGAAAGGATCGATCGAGTGGAGACGAAATTTTAGGTTAGGTAAGAAACTGTCGAAGAGAAAATGAAATTTTAGGTTAGGACGAGGGAGGTTAGCCGCGTATTCGCCGTAAGAGCTAAATATCGCCCAGGGTTGCGTAAGTATCGCCGCCTCTTATGAAAGTGTGCAAGAAGAGGACAGGTGCCTCCGCGACGCGTGTCGTTCTCGGGACAACTCGCATTTTCGCGGTGCCTCCGCGCGGCTAGCCCAAGGTGGTCCGTTTTAGACGGACCACGTCGAAAAGTCGGCAGGGAAAGCCACGCCGTATGACTTCGGTAATCCGGCAACAGCCGGAATAGACCGGGAGACCTTCCGTCGGATTTCCAACCGCGTTCGCCGACCACCGTTTCGTCACGCGGGGCCGTTATTAATTTCGTTCGCTTTTAAATAGGTTTCTCCATTGCGCGTATGTTGGTCAGGAACTATCGGGTCGGCCAGAAAACTAACTGCGTTTCCTTTTTTTCTCGTGTCTATGTGTGCAAACAAAAGGCGAATTTTTCACGAACACTTCGCTCATTTTTTTTCGATTAGCTTTTCAACTTTCAACTTTCAATTTTGTTCAAGATGTTTAAAAAAGTTCTTACCTTTCTCGATAAGAAAAAGTTCCAAAAACTATTCGATATCCTCGTCAACAGTGGGATCTAATAAACTTTTTAAACCTTGAAGTAAATATTGTTTCCTTTTCGAAAGCAAAATTCAACGAAAATGTTTTTTATTTATTATTATTATTATTGTAAGTATTCGACCGAACGAAGTATATATTGGAGTAATTATTTCAGATGAATGTTTATTCGAAATCATTCGAATAACACTCTACTTTGTTTCCCTTTCGCGTCGTTCGTTTTATTCAAAATTTTTCGAGCACACCAATGTTCCAACCATCGAACTAGCAAATATCAAAGAATTCAAAAAATCCCTAGATTGACTTCATAATATGCGACTGAACAACACATCCACGACAAGGATTTTACATTTCAAAAACATTGAAAATACCTTATTTTACATTGAATTCCACGATAGATCATGCCCACTAGCCGAACGATAATGATAATTTCGTGCTAACTTGACCACGTTGCGCTGGTAACTGATTGCGGACCATAACGAGCGACCCAACTGTATACAATAATTCGTCGCTTTCTCTTTCTTTATATCATACTCGTCGGTATATCACTGGATTCATTGAGAAGTAACAAGTTTATTACTTGTTTCGCCTAGGTTACACTTAAATGTGCATAAAACTGAGGAAATATTGCAAGTTTGAGGCAAAAAACATTCTCGACGTGCGTGGCAAGAGGTTAGGTTCGCACTTTCTCCCAAATTATTGATTCATTTCCTGTCGATTCTCGTCGTATTTTGTCGCTGCAAACAGCGTGGACAGTGTGTCCGATAAACTGTTGACGGACAAACAGAAAAAAAAGCGCAAATCGAACGGTGCGCTCGGTGGACTCTTCGATTAAGTTTCACGTCTCCGCTTGCGTGCGAGCACGCGCTCGCGCGTTCCACGCCCACCCTTACGTTCGAAATCGGTGTGCCGTGCACGCGAGCATGTGACCATGCGTGCCGATGTGTGCTCGCTCTATAAATAAATAAGCGACGGACATCTTGTTGCGAGTTCTCTCTCTCTCTCTCTCTCTCTCTGTCTCTCTCATCTTTCCAACAACGTACTCGCTCATACGTTTCAACAAATACCTGACGTGAGTAAGTAGGTACTCTGTCGATCTTTCAATCCCTCGCTTTCAATTCGTGAAAATCGTGAAAATCGTGAAAATCGGCGAGCAAGCACATGATAGACAGACAGACAGACAGACACACACACACACGCGCGCGCGCGCGCGCACACACACACGCACGCACGCACGCACACACGCACACACACATACATATACATATACACGCAGGAAGAAAACACGCGAGTTGGGAGTTCACGCAAGGGTGAACTTTGACGCAGAGTTCGGTAGAGATATTTCGGTGGGACGAACATCGTTTGTTATAGACGGTTGAGGTATTATGACGTCAGCAACAAATTCTGTCGCTATTTTTAATAATTCTTGGAAAGGTGGGCAAGGGTAGCAGGAGGAGTGGGGACCGCGTGTTTATTCGCGTTGCGCGATTATAATTAATGTTGATTTACACCAACTGCAAGACACATACTACGTATCGATATACGAATGCTATCAGGAGGGGATAGTTTGTCAATCTGTTGCCAAAGTGTTTCGAATAATTAGAATAAGCGTTTTGAATAATTCATTCCTGATTACGAGTGTGCTGTTAATTTTTTCTAGATTGACTCTGGTTTCCGAGCAAACGTGCATGCCCTAAATATTCATAAAAGGAATAAAATCAACATAATATATATATAAAAAAAAGGGCAGAACCATATAATTTTTATTCATTATTAGCGTGGCTGTAACTGTTTTAAAAATGGGAGTTCTGTGTTTGTGTTTCAATTCTTTTTTGTCTTATTGTCTTTTAGTTTTGTTTTCTCGTGTGTAAAATAACTTTCTTCTTCTTGTGTATTTTCTTTCTTTCACAACAGTGTATTTGTCACAAATGTAACAGAAAATATCAGGATTATCTACACACTGTTGTTGCAAAGTACTCATTTTCGAGTACAGGTTACATAAACAAGTTATTTTTTTTAGAGGAGTCCTTCTCTATCTATCAGCAATTCATTTAGGAAATAGCGAGTGAAGTATCACTTCGAATAAAATGACACAACATTGGAAATAATCATCCTGTTTAAATGGTTTGAATTTAGCATGAAATTTTATTGACTGATATTTCTCCAACACGCGACTTCGTTCAGAGCAATCACCAAGTTAATGACACATAATTTCGGTCTCCAAAAAAATTTCCTTCACTTTCATTTTATAAACTGTCGTAAGAAGCAATAAAAAGTTTAATTTGTGTGAATTATTCGAATGATAATTAACTGACTCACGACTGCCTCTGTCCTCCAGAATTTCTTCTTTTGAAATTTTATCATTCCCCTTACATTGTATTACAATTACATCATACAAACACAATGCCTACGTTCATTGCAATTGTCAGTAGTAATAAAAAAATCTTACAATTTTGGCTGTCAGCTAAGCATGATGTCTTAGAGGGGACAGTCGAGAGCAAAGGATCAACTTTCACATTTCCAACGTGATATCGTTCGAAAAATACGTTCCTCGCAAAACGAAGCTTTCGAGAAGCTTCTTGGAAAAGTCTATAAAACGGTCGTCCTTGAATCGTCGCGCCGTGTCGCCGCGAAAATTCGCTCGCGCATCGCTCATGGATCACATGGTGTCAACAGAACAACTATTATTGTTCCAAGAGCGACCGTATCTATCGGCGTCTGCTAAAGTTTCTGCGTCCCACACACGCACCTGTCGGATGGGCCGACTAATTTTGCCATTACGCCTCGGGTCCTCCTCGTTCGCGTGTCGCAATCGATTCTCGTCAAATAAAAGTCAACTTGACGAATTAACCTCTTGCGCTGGAATGACGTGCCACGCAGAATGTTTGGCCTGAAATTGCAATAATTTCTCAGTTTTTAAGTATATTGAAATACAACTCATGAGGCAAAACAAATAATAAATTTCTTACTTCTCAAGAATTTCTATCCAGTGATATATACCGACGAGTTCAAAAAGAAAGCAGTGAATTATCGTGTACGGTTTGGTCACTCGTTATGGTCCGCAAATCAGTTCCTAGAGCAAGAGGTTAAACTCGTTGTAACCAAAAATATGATATTTATCATTCATTTTTAACATTTGCGCAAACTTACGCAAGACAAAAGATAATCTTCTTACTTAATATTTACAATAAATACTCTTATGTCACAGAAACACAATACTTTTAAATGATGAAAAAATGTGTTTACCTCCGAGACGTCTTTGTACGTTGAGTTTAGGTTAGAAAACGCATGACGTCATTTACATGTCCAGAGGCTAAATCGTGATGAAAAATTTCCTTGCGTCGTGGCGTAGTTTCTCTACAAGATACAATATGTATCTTAAAGTTGCGAAATGAGGAGAAACAACGATCAAAGTTGAAGATGGTTTCCTCCTCCTTCGACCGAGGCAGGATTTTAACGCGACTAAACCGAAATAGACGGCGCGTTAAAGTCACACGCGTTTCCCTGTCAGCCGGCGAGCGAGAAACAACACGACGCTCGTGTTCTCGATATGTCCAATACTCGTTTCTTAACCTTGAATCCTTCGCTTCCATCCAATTTTCCGATTTTTTTTCTCCTCTTCGAATTTTGCTAGTCGACCTTCGCTTCGAACGAATTCCGCGGTCAGCCGTGAAAGATTGGTTATCGGTGGCGCGGTGGACACCGACGTAAGGTTGACTCGCAATTAAAAATAACCCGGAGAGTGAACGTATATGTACGTTCGTTAACGTCTATTTATAAGCGGGTATGGTTACGGTTTAGGTTAGGTTCGTCGGTTTTTCAACATTGACCGAGGGTGTCGCGACGATTGCGAAACGTTTTTCCGAATTTCCATTCCGCGCGGAAGGAATCCATCCTTCTCTCCCTCTCTCTCTCTCTCTCTCTCTCTCTCTCTCTCTCTCTCTCTCTCTCTCTCTCTCACTGTCTCTCTCTCTCTTGTCTCGTCACGACGCGCCACAGACGCACACTGTCTGTCTCTTTCGAGAAGTCGAACACACGTTCCGGGCTCTCGTGTATTTCGGTGATATGTTGCGCAATGAGATTTGCGTAAGGTCCCGCGATATAAAACACCGTGCGACAGCGAAGGTGAGATGGGATGCGTCGCTCTCGCAATTATTGCAGAAAATCCGAGCCTAGGGGGGGTCCCCGAGTTCGTCGATACCCCCTCGACGACGAGACGACGTTTTACGACGGCGAAATTTCGAAAGAGACTCGATCAGGGACGAACGAAAATAAAAAGTCGGAGAGAAGAGGCGAGAAATTTCGAGTATTTTCGAAATTTTCAAGTTGCGTGCTAACGTATCGATATTTCATTGAATTTAGTTTAATTCTTTTCACAAGATGGCGTGTACATCCTATAGTGGAGGTTTGATAAATATATTGTGAGAATTAAAAAGAGACCACAACTACCATTTATTTTAATTTATGTGTAACAAGATCTTAACGGCGATCGTTTGCTCTGCTCGATTCTCAACAACTGAAATTATAATATATTTTCCGCTATTTTATTTTCTTCCTTCTTCTTTTCTAATCGACAATTGCCGCTGTTGAAATCAAACGTTTCAAAAATGCGCGCGTCGCCACAATATGTCTTCTTGCAATTAGTAACCAATAACATTCTTAATGAGGGTCAGCCCTAACCTGAAACGTCAAAGTAAATGTTTTTGCTAGTTGTCTGCAGACAGAGACTAAAGAAACCCTCTTGTGCAATTGTCATTATTTTTTCTTCTACCGGTATTTGTTAAACAAGAAAAAGCGTGCATAATAGCATAATTGGTTTGTATATCAATAATATCTTATTTGACTACATTTCAACAATCAAATTCATTGCTATTTTCATATGACGTAGCTTTGTGATTTTCTTTCAAGTAATCAGTGAGCCATGAACGGTAGGATTCAGTATATTTTATAACACTTGTGTTATATGTCAGAGGCTCACGCGAATGCAAAATCATAGAAAAACAAAAGAGCGAAAAGAGTAATATATCCGAAGATTCTTTGTTAGGACTTGGACGAATTCAATAGTGTTTACACGACGACTCATAAATATTATTGACAGCAACGATGAATTCAGTGGGTGCAAAGGGGTTCCAAAAATAAAATACGTTCGAGATGCAACGTACAGCACAAACTGTTTTATGGAATTCTATACCAGCGCGAACGTAATAGCTCTTGGTTTGTACATCAATAATATCTTATTTTTCTGCATTTCAAGAATCATTTTTCTTACGTATTTTCGTATGACATAGCCAAGTCACAGTGAGCTATAACATTGCAAGCCTCTGTTACTTCAAAGTTGCAGTCTTCATCCAAAATCATTGAGACTGTTGAATTCATTGTCAGTTACATGTAATTACTTTACCACGTTACATGTAATTTCTTTCACAGTTGTGAGAAAAAAAATTCGACCCACTGAAAGGGCCAGAGGAAATCGTTCGTGGAAACTGAAGGGTGTCAGATATCAAAGAAAAGTTTCGGCGAAAATTCTCTTCTGAAAGCGAACGAAAAAGAAAGGAAACTAACTTGAAAATTGCCCTTCGATTGTTACAGAGGTCCTAAACGGCATCTGCAACGCGAGCAAGGAGGAAGAGAGGCGGCGAAAAGGTAAACGTAAAAGCCAAAAGTTTTGCCCTAGAACTAGCGCGGGTCCCGGGTGGGACCGTTTTTCACTTCACCCGGTGCGTTGCCGCGAGTTCTCCGCGCGTTGATCAAACGTTGAACGAACGTGCGACGCTTTGTTCATGGTCGGCTGGGTTCTGTTCCCAGGTGCAGGCTACCACGAACTATATAACGGCGTTGTCTGCAATGACACGATCCTAGCGACAGGTGTCTTCAGCTCGAAGGAGCTCTGGATGCTTTCAAAAGGTACGACCGTAAGACATCCTCTCTCTCTCTCTTTCTTTCTTTTTCTCTCTCTATCCACTCTTACATAATACTGCATGCAGACTCGCTCGTTTCTTTTTTCGAGAGCCGGGATCTCTGGGATATCGAAAGTCACCGATCGCCCCGCGAAACGACACGAGGAAAGAAAATGTCTGTCCAGCTCGAGTCACGGGATCGTGGTCTCACGGATGCTTTCGAAAGGTGATCGACGAGTCCGGACACGTGGGAAAGCCTTTTGAAAGCATCCTTTCTCGACGAGGAGAGGGGGGCCAGGAAGGAATTCGCTCCACGATTCACGCGCCTGTCGTCGAAACACGCCAGTTCATCGCCAGGAACACTTGTTGTCATTCAGCGAGATCGTACCGATTTCCGCGCGCTCCGCTGTTAGTGTAACTCGATCAGAAGGGGATTGTGCTCGCGGTGGACGCCACTTGTTAAACAACTGGACGCCGCCACCCTCGGCAAACCGCGTCGCGGCCGGGCTCGGCGAGTTCGCTCGAGTAAATTTAGAAGCTAATTCACCGACTTTTTCGCGCCTTTCAAGGTTGAGACTCGAGACTCCTCTGCTCGCGGGTGGGATACGTAATGGAGGGAAGGAAGGATCGAGGGCGATCATAGGGAGGGTCAAGGTTGTCAACGACCCCGTTCGTCGATAGAGCGAAACCGAGTGTTATTGCCCGACATTGTCTGCCAATTTCCGTCACGAGCGCCGTACAGAAGCTGCCAGTCTCTCTCTCTCTCTCTCTCTCTCTCTCTCTCTCTCTCTCTCTCTCTCTTTCTCTAGGCTCCTGCGCTATTAGTCACTGATAACCGCGCGGCCAAGTTTCTCTCGAACCCTCGTACTCTGGCGAGGGGGAAGTCGAACTTTGAACGAGCGAAACCGACACTGTGTCGAACTCTCAATGTCCAATGTTTCGATCCGTGAGATCTTTGGGTCTTTCTTGACCTAGAAAAAAACGTGGACCGATGGAGGGGACCGACGGATCGTCCGAATGGGGGTTCTCATCGAGTCCTCGTCGAAGGGAGCAACGTGGCACGCGCGCCTCGCCGCTAAATGGAATAATAGGGCAGGGGAGCGCGTATTGAGAAGCGGCGCGAGCCTCGAAACGCCTCTACGTATGCATCTCTACGCTCCTCCATCTTTCTCCTCCGCCTCTTAGTCTTCTCTCTCTCTCTCTCTTTCTCTGTCTCTCCCCTTGCCCGCGCCGCTGCCTCGCGTCACTGTGGCAGGAGATTAGTATGCAACCCGGTGTATTAATAGACGGGGAACAATGCTCACGGCCTCAGAGGCTGCTGAGAGAGCTTCGCTGCCTCTCTATCTCTTGCCTCTGCCCTCCCCCCTCCCCCCTCCCGTCCTTGTCTCATCTCTCGCCAGATCAGCCAGTAGCTCCCTTCTGTCGATCTTTCCAACTCGATCGAACTCACTTTTTCTTTTTTTTTTTTTTTTTTTCACCACACGCCTTTAGCTCTCTTTCTTTTTCGTTTTCTCTCTTGAGAAAGAAATTAATTCGGAATCTAATTGATTTTGTTTCGATCGGATTAGAATTTTTCCACTTTTCGACTCGCGGATCATGCACTTTATCTTGTAATAGCGTAAACATTGGAGAAGATAGTTCAACACGTTCCGTGGGGCGTATACGTGCCACAGTGGAACTTTCAAGTTATTTGGAATCTTCGTTGCGAAACGTAGAATTTTCGAAAAATTTGTCGCATTGTTATTTGTATCTTCCTGTGTAAAGTGTGATAAGATCGTTTTTTTCCGACTGTCAAGGCCAACGGGAACTCTAATTCGATAAGAAATTCGTTGCAAAACTTGTCAGAGTGGCATTTGTTAGAAAGTTTGGTTCACAATTGGCAGAGAATGACATTTTGCGATAGTTGTTCCGATAAGCCGCATTTTTCAACAGAGTTCATCGAGGTATATATATCTTTGTGATTGTGAACAAATTATTATTATTTAATATTATTTATTAATATTTCGTTATTAGTATTTATTTATTAGTATTATTTATTAGTAGTATTATACAATTTATATATAATTTTATAATCATACATATGCAATAATACAATAATACTAAAAATATTCGGGATGAAATGTTTTATTTTAAATTAATTCCAACATCGTTGAAGTATGCGACTCGCGCGGTGGAGGCAACCATGCTGTTTTAATAATTGAAAATTAACCTTGAAAGTAGGAAATTTAGTTTGTTAAAATAATTGAAAATTGACTTTGAAAATGTAAAATTTAGTTTCTTAATTGAAAATTGAAAAACCTTGAAAGTGGGAAATTTAGTTTGTTAAAGTAATTGAAAATTAACCTTGAAAGTGGGAAATTTAGTTTGTTAAAGTTAATTGAAAGTTAACCTCCAAAGTGGAAAATTCAGTTTGTTAAAGTAATTGAAAATTAACCTTGAAAGTGGAAAACTTAGTTCGTCAAAATAATTGAAAATTGACCTTGAAAGTAGAAAATTCAGTTTGTTGAAATAATTGAAAATTAACCTTGAAAGTGGAAAATTTAGTTTGTTAAAATAATTGAAAGTTAACCTTCAAAGTGGAAAATTCAGTTTGTTAAAGTAATTGAAAATTAACCTTGAAAGTGGAAAACTTAGTTCGTCAAAATAATTGAAAATTGACCTTGAAAGTAGAAAATTCAGTTTGTTGAAATAATTGAAAATTAACCTTGAAAGTGGAAAATTTAGTTTGTTAAAATAATTGAAAGTTAACCTTCAAAGTGGAAAATTCAGTTTGTTAAAGTAATTGAAAATTAACCTTGAAAGTGGAAAATTCAGTTTGTTGAAATAATTGAAAATTGACCTTGAAAGTGGAAAATTTAGTTTGTTGAAATAATTGAAAGTTAACCTTCAAAGTGGAAAATTCAGTTTGTTAAAGTAATTGAAAATTAACCTTGGAAGTGGAAAACTTAGTTCGTCAAAATAATTGAAAATTGACCTTGAAAGTGGAAAATTCAGTTTGTTGAAATAATTGAAAATTGACCTTCAAAGTGGAAAATTCAGTTTGTTCAAATAATTGAAAATTAACCTTGAAAGTGGAAAGTTCAGTTTGTTAAAATAATTGAAAATTAACCTTGAAATTAAATTTATTGCTTCGCTCCGTAAAGCGTTCTTAAACTCTGCACACTTTTCTTACGATAATCACGGCTTCAATACTATTATAGACTACAAGACATACTTCAGCAGTATCAAAACTATCGTAACAGCGTGTGGCCTAAACGGAGAGTGATCAGAAATCGATCCAGCTGACGGAACGTGTTTACAATGCGTTGAATCTTTAAAGAACACTTTTTTACGCCTTGACTTTTTCAGCCACTTTGGAAACGGAAACGTTTTTCCAATCGAAGGGACGAGTAACAGAGATTTAGTAGCGGCTCTCTGGCCGCAGCTTCCGCCGCAAATCCCACGGAAGAGGTTCTTCAAAAACCTCGCCTCGACAAAAGACGCGGGAGTCCAAAGACTCGGAGCGATGAGCGGCTCGTGAATCTCTCCTTCCCCCCTGTTCGATCATCGTTCGGCCCGTCGATCTCAATATCGCGTCAGCCGAGGACACAGTCCGCAGGGTTAACCGTCCGACAATACTCGGCCTGGCTAGAGGAATTTTCCTCGTTTTTTTTTCCTTTTTGTTATTTTTTCAAAGTTCAACCAAGCTGGACCAGTCCGTCGGAAAAAACGGTGGAATCGACGGTCGAGGGGGAACAGAGAGAGAGAGAGAGAGAGAGAGAGAGAGAAAGAGAAAAAAAAGAAACGGTGAATCAGTGTCGCCGACGCCGTGCGCGATTTTCGACGAATTTTTTTCCAACCCTCGGATACGTCACCGGGTTTTTTCGTCAACAATGCGCCCCGCATACACAGACGCCGGGCCGCGCTGCAAACAGAAACGTGCACGTGCACACGGCCACGCGCACGCGAGTCGAGCACGGCGAAAAAATGGTAGGCCCGCAGGGGGGCCAGTATTTCCCAGGCATTTCCTTTTTGTTTCTCCTCTCTCGCCGATGTGAGAGCCGCAGCACGTACGCTGGATAAAAAGGGGCGCAATTTCCACGAGGGCGAGGGGGGGGGGAGTGCGGGGAGGGGGGAGGGGTGTGGAGGCATGCCTCGGCTGATGTGAAATAGAGAAGAATATCCTGTCGGCGACGACGTGCAAGATGGGACGTGATGGAAACCCTCCCCCAACCCGCCACAGGACGGAGAAGGGAGGGGGGAGGGGGGAGTTTGGTTTTCGATTCGGCGAAATTTCGGTAGTTCGAGGCGTGGCTAAAACCACGGAGACTCGCATCTGACCGAAATTTTCCAATTGCCCGATCTTCCTCGGTGGAGAAGCCGTGGATCGCGCGAAAAATTGGTCGCAGAACGTGACGCGCGTGAAATTGAAAGTGAAATACAGTGGGACCCCCTGTAAACCATAACTGAATACTATACTATACTGTATACTATACTAAACTATACCATACTAAATACTATAGTATACTAAACTATACCGTACTAAATACTAGACAGTACTAAGCTATACCGTACTAAATACTACACAATATTAAACTATACCGTACTAACTGCTAGTACTAAACTGTACCGTACTAAATACTACACAATACTAAACTATACCGTACTAAATACTACACAATATTAAACTATACCGTACTAAATACTATATTATACTAAACTAGACCATATACTATACTAAATAGTATAAAGTATAACTAAATAAATAGTCTTTTCCTCTGTCTCATTAAATAAGTGTTCAAAGAAATATTCTTTCTATTGCAATCTTCTATCCGTATAATTAAACAATATTCTATTTTTTTGTTAATAAAAGATCTTTTGTACGAAAGGATTTCTTTAAATCTAATGATGCTCCAGCAGAAGTTCTAGCTCTTATTTTACTTTTTATTTTGCTAATTGCTGATTCATTTCTGTTAAATTTCTTGCAAAGGAATATTAACTTATCACCAGACTTCAACCGATCAGGAATTTCTAATTTTTCTTCTAAGGATATAAGAATATTTCTTCTACTCGGCTTGTCTTTTCTGGAGATCTTTTGATGTCAAAGCTGGAAAATATTATTTCTTATTTCTGACGTTAAGTATAGTGAAAAAAGATCGTCTCACCTTATATAATCAATCAATGTCTACTTTGTAACTGAAGTGAATTCCTTTTTGGAATAACACGATCAATTCTGCAAGGAAATAACTGTTCCACAAAACACACTTTGAACAAGAGTAGAACAAGCAAAACGCACGTATCTTCATATGAGAAACTTTATATATATATATATACAGGGGGTCCTATTGCAATCCTAAATAATCAGTGTACCAGATTCCAGCGGCCTCCTTCCGTTGTGGGAAAACCAAGTCTTACACCGGAGAATCGGCGGGGAAATACCGTTTGGTGATCGACGGGGCAGGCTCGCGAGTGGATCGCCGCTCGCTCCGTGCACGATGCAAATTCCACGGCAGTGGCAGTAGCTCAACCTAATTGGTCGTTGACCGTCGTGCCGCGGAGGGGTGATCCCTGTATTTACGCGTCGCCAACTGCGACAAACTGGAATCCTATTATTTTACGGTAGCGCTGATTCAGCGCAACGTGTAACTGGAGCGTATTCTAATGGCCGGCACCGCGATTAATTAACCAATGCCCCCCGCCCTCTAGCGTCGTTTTCGTCCCTCCTTGGAACATGATTGTGTTTACGCGGCCCACCGGACGATCGTTCTCTCTCTCTCCCCCCCTCTTCCCTTACACCGAACTCGAGTCGGCCAACTCGACTTCTCGACAACACGATTTAGAGAGGAACCGACGGATAATTGCTGCTATTAATCGTCGATCGGGAATCGTCTGATCTTGGAAAGGGATTAAAGCGGATTGTTTTCGGCGAGACGTTT